>CAAKHG010014116.1:3645-40781 GCA_901007715.1 Dactylopterus volitans
TGTGTGTGTGTTGTGTGTGTGCGTGTGTGTGTGTGTGTGTGTGTGTGTGTGTGTGTGTGTGTGTGTGTGTGTGTGTGTGTGTGTGTGTGTGTGTGTGTGTGAGAAATAGCTTATTTTGTCAGCCCAAAACTATAAATTAGTCGTATTAAAACTCATAACAGCACCACGAACAGTTAAGCTTGGCTGACATAGTGTGTAGCTCTGAAATTCTCATAGCAGTTTCGTGAAATCCAGTATTTGGTGCAGATTCTATTTTTCTATCTATGCAGAGGTGCTGTATTGGATAGTATTATATTCTAGGGTGTACTTGTTATTTTGCCCAGAACACTCTGTAGAGGGGGTGTACCAAACAACATTATGCAATCGAATACAACACTACCACATATTAATGCCTCAGGAATTGTAACAAAAGTGAATCAACATTTGAAATCTTATCACTGACAAATAAAACAAAGGAAGAACAAAACAAAAAAAGAAAACATTATGGGCTCTACAAGGGCTTGTTTGTGTGTTAATTTGGATTTGACTGCATTGCTGTGAAATGTCAAGCGAGGGGCTTCCCTTTTTATACTTGAAAGATGGACACTACAGCACATCACAGTGTGTGTTAGAGTTGAGAGCGTAAATCCTGACCTCGCTGACAGAACAGAAGTCGGCGTGTTAACACAGTTTCTCTCTCGGCAATCATGCTGCCATGAACAGGAAGCAGACATTCATGAGCAGCACTGATTTCCTCGGCACAATTCGATGAATCGCCAGTGATGATGCCCCGGTGAGGACCCGTTTTCAGTCCTGTGATGCATGCCTTCCTTAGTCACACACCGTCAGTGGACTTGAATGACTAGGATGCCGCTTTTTCCTTCACTCGGTGAAGCAGAGATGAAGCGGACATGCACTGCTCCAACCTACCCTTCCTGATTCATTCACTACTCCTCCCATTACTCCTACTTATTAATGCTGTGCATTAGATGGGGAAGTATTGCAGCGGCTCATTTACCCTCATTAAAAACAAACCGGTATTGATACAGATTCTGTGATTCATAGGACGATAAAGTAGCTGTCTACCAAAGCTGAAATATCGCCTCTCAGTCGCATTGGCGATATGGCTGTTTTTTTTTTGTTTTGTTTTTTTTAAAGTGCCTGAGTGGTAACATAAACTGTAAACCAGTATGATCAGAAGATGATGGCACAGGAACAGGGTTACGTTCAATACCCAGGAGAGAACACTGTATCCGTTACATCCATGTAGTATGTATCAGAAATATCAGAATCTAAATGTGATGAAACGTGATCATCTAATCAATACGTAATGAAAGCTAATTTCGTCTTGCCATTAAGGATAATATAGGTTTCTCATAATAGTCGGTCAACAGCCCAACGAGCCCAACTTTTGATGCCCAGGAGTTGAGCATCTTGTCGGCATGACCTTGTGAAGGGAAAGACCTGCTGCAGAGATGGTGCTGAAGGGAAGAGCCCCAGCTAAATTTAGTCATGGGGGTTGACGCTATGTCCCGGCTGAGGCTGCTGCTGCTGGTGCTGCTGGTTCTTTGTAATTCTGCAAGGAGCATACCCTTGAAAATGCAATGACCTTGAGATACAGCAGGGGGGAAGAGAAGCAAGGGGGCTGAGCTGCTATTGATTGTCCCCGCCACAGTGGCACTTGTGACTGAAGACACACAAAGAGCATAGAAAGATGGGAGAGTGAGAGAGCGCGTCAGTGCCACTGTCACTGTCAAACGAGGTGCCGTCGTCTCAGATAATAGATTAAATTGCATTGTGCCGTGCTAAGAATGGCTGCTGGGCTGTCAAGCTTGATTACATTGCGTGTTTCACCGTGCTCATTCTCCTCTCTGTCCTTCTTCACCCTTCCCCACCTTCTCCTTCCTCGCTCCCCTCCTTTGCCTCTCCTGCACCCTTTGTACCTCCCTCCAGTGGGTGGCTCTGGCTTCGCTCTTCTTTATTTTGGTGTCCATTACCACTTTCTGTCTGGAAACCCACGAGGCGTTCAACCCCATCATCAACCGCACTGAGCTGGAGGTGGTGGACAACATGACGGTGGAGCACAACTACCAGGAGACTGAGACTGCGGCCTACCTCACCTACATCGAAGGTGTTTGTGTGGTGTGGTTTACTTTTGAATTTCTAATGCGAATAACTTTCTGCCCAAACAAATGTGACTTCATTCGGAACGCCCTCAACATCATCGACTTTGTGGCCATCCTGCCCTTCTACTTGGAAGTGGGCCTCAGCGGGCTCTCGTCGAAGGCAGCTAAGGACGTGTTGGGTTTCCTGAGAGTTGTCCGCTTTGTGCGAATCCTGCGTATCTTCAAGCTCACCCGTCACTTTGTGGGTCTGAGGGTGCTGGGCCACACGTTGAGGGCCAGCACCAATGAGTTCCTGCTCCTCATCATCTTCCTCGCCCTCGGTGTCCTCATCTTTGCCACCATGATCTACTATGCCGAGAGGATTGGAGCGAACCCCAACGACCCCCGAGCCAGCGATCACACACACTTCAGGAACATCCCGATTGGATTCTGGTGGGCTGTGGTGACCATGACGACTCTCGGCTATGGAGATATGTACCCTCAGACAACCTCTGGTATGCTGGTCGGAGCCCTGTGCGCCTTGGCGGGTGTGCTGACCATCGCCATGCCCGTTCCTGTGATTGTCAACAACTTTGGAATGTATTACTCCCTGGCCATGGCGAAACAGAAACTACCAAAGAAAAAAAATAGGCATATCCCTCGGGCGCCCCAACCCGGTTCTCCTAACTTCTGCAAATCAAGCATCAGCTCTCAACATCAGAGCCCCATCGCCCATGACGACGTTTTCGAGATAAAGTTTCAAGGTAAGAAACAAGCACAAGGGCCCTTCGGTGAATCTAATGTGTTCTGATATTTTGTTGACTCATCATCACTTTGCTTCCCTCCTGAAGAAATCTCATCACTGTTCAGCTGTTTCATTGTTTATGTGTTCCCACACTCTCATCAGCTGATGACTCAGACATGAGATTAAACAAGACTCTCCCAGCAAACGATCAATAAAACATTTGATGAAAAGTATATTTGACTCCGCAGAGGGAGATTTAAGCAGACCATGAGACACATTTGTCTTCTCTCGTCATCATGTATTCGCAATGTTAAGAGCACAGTGACTCTAGAATAATTTGATTCCTCCTGAGTTCCTCTGGTGGCGCTAGTGCAAATATATTCGGGCGTCTGATGTGCTTGCAAACATATAGAAAAACACAGAGCACGGCAAACACTAGACAGCGGCTACACATGCGGTATTATTGTACAAGCTAATCCTTGCGTGCATTCAGGCACCGGTGTAACGAGAGGATGGTAGATATTAAAAAAAAAAATTTAAATTCTGGAAAAAAAAAAGCTGGTATATGAAACCAGGTTTTTGTTTGTTTGTTTGTTTTCCTTCCTTTATTGTTTTCTTAAGATTCCAAGCTGAATGGTGAGGCTGCTAACGCAGCTCTGGCCAATGAGGACTGCCCTCACATAGACCAGGCCATATCTCCAGAGGAAATCTTCAGCCCCAGCGAGAGAGAGCGCCCCTGCTTCCTGGTCACCACGGCTGAACGCCCCAACCACACAGGGGGCAGAGTGAGGAGGGGTACGTACAGTAACAGTCAATCACAGGCCCCCGTAAGACACTGACCCCCTGTAGACTGTAGGCAGTCTACAGGGGGTCCCTTTTCCCCTTTGGTCAGTATTGCAGATTTCCACAGGCATGCGTGCACACACACACACACACACACACACACACACACACACACACACACACACACACACACACACACACGCACACATGCGCGTGCACACACACACACGCTCACACACCTCTTAGCTGCTTTCTCCTCAATCATTCCCTTGGGAATTGTATATATATTCCAAGTCACAATAACATCTGTTAAGGCCAAGCACAATCACAGCGAATGTCAATAATACTTGTTCACATCTACATAATATATTTTTTGATACCATGCATAATGTAATACCCCTATTTATTTACCAACAACAAAGCTATTTTCAAGATTTATATGATCTAGACTGTGTTGTCTTACATGCCTATAAGAGAGTATTCATGTGCTATGCGTGTACCATGTATGTATATGTGTTTTAATGATAAATACCATGCGGGATCTTGAAAATGAGTACATTGCTCTTGACCATAAAGGTGCATGAAGTGTCTTGCTGATGGGTGCTATCAGTATGGTGAAGGAGCACAACACAACTGGAGGAAGGCTAATTTCAATCATTATGATTTTTGAAATTCTAGTTAACTGACTTTTGATTAAAAAAAAAAAATTAAGCCCTTGCATTTGTTTTACTTATGTGATATTAACGCTTAAAACATTCCAATGACAGTTGGTCTTCAGCTGTGCGTGCAAACCAGCATGTCAACAGCAAATGACGTACAGTATGAAATCTTACCTGTAGCTGAGAATACGCTCCCTGCCTGAGGTGCCTACCTTTTAAGAGTCTTTTATAGTGTTATACTCCAAACCATTCCAGTACCACCCGGTGCATGCTGTTGTACTCCTGATGCACTCAATGCATGGAGAGGAATAACCTGTCTCAAGTCTGTGATGACCTGTTTCTTTGGAGACAAAAACAAGAAAGCAACAGGTGTAGTATTTACCAGTGAGGAGCACCAAAACATTTTTTGTCATGGATTCAGTGCTGCGGTGTACTCAGAACGTTCTCTGTTTTTCAACTGAAGGTTATGAAAAGCCTTGGAGCCTTAACAGCATGTCTGGCATGAGCGGGGATGCCTCTGGAGTGTCCTCAGTGTCCGCCCTGCCCTGCAGCCCACCCTGTCTAATGCAGCACTCACATTCTCCCATCCCATCCATTATGTAGCATGGTTGAGTAGCAGACACAATGCCATTGGAAGGCCAGTCCACACTCCTCTTATCTTTCCTGTCAGATTTTTTTTTTGCTTTTACACTTGCCTTCTTCGCTCCTGCTTTCTCATTTGTTTATTTTGATTTATTTTATTTATTTTAATTTTTTTTTATTTTCCTGGAAAACTGTATCAACTGTTCTAATACTCTTCCCAAGTGTTCTCCTTGGGTGTGTCATCATATCCTAGACTAGAAAACTCGGACACATGCCACTCTGCATGGGTCACCTCAGTTGCAGACAAAGCACTGTTCTACTTCTACCACAGGCCGACCCCACTCTTTCCCTGTGTTAACTTCATTGCCTGTTGCTCTGTTGCTTTTGATCTCACATTACTTTTTTTCTGCTAAGAACTTTGACCATCTGCTTTTTACAATTCTGTGAAAGAAATTTTCATAAGATGTAACCTCCTGCTAATGATATGCTGGACATTAACAATACATTGCTTTCAAACATTTCCAAAAGGTATCATCGCCAGCTGTTAAGGGTACTCCTCCTAAGTGCTTTGTACGTTGCAAAGTAGAGACGTTAAAATTCTGACAGTGCAATCCAGGCAAGGCTCAATGTTATCTGAGTGACCACCAAAAAAAAAAAGAAAAAAAAAAAAAGAAAAAAAAGGAGAAATAAGGAAGAAAAAAACCCATGGTGTTCATGATGTCCAATGCAATATGGAGATGATGACAATTCCTTTGATACTAGTGATGAATACATCTAATGTCAACAGAACTAAAACTGTTTGTTCATTTGCATGAACTGCATGAGAAATTCTGTTCATCGAGAAGCTAACTGTATCACAGTACCTGTAAGAGTACCTTTTTTTCTCTCAAAAGCTTCTAAAGCTTTGTCATTTTTTATGCATTTTGAGACAGCTTTACAAGAGACTCAGTCAGAGCAGAGATTTTTATGTAGCTGCCATTCTTTGCCTTTCTTTGCCTAACCCTAACCCAAATTCATATATATTTATTATTCTCTTATATTAATTTGAGTGGGGCCTCCAACTAAAATAGTGGGATTTACTAACTTGAAAAATTTGTCACAAAGCCAACAAATGTTGTTATGAGCATAAATAGTTTTTATACAAAATATATTTACAGCTAGTTATTAGTTTTTAAACACCAGTCCGCAGCAACTTATATTACTGCTGTGATGCCTAAATGAAGGCAAGACTCATGAATTATAAAAACAACGGTGCCTTCGTACCTGGTGAGGCAAAGTCAAAGTGAGTAATAAATTGACACGATACAATATATATGTGCTCCCAGTGTAGCATCAGTACACTATTCCATGCTCATAACAGTGTAATGAGAGCTTTATTTTACAAGGTGCAGCTTGTGCCTTTTGCACCACTTTTGCACCCTCAATGACGGCAAAAACACCCTCTAGTTTATTACTGTTGCATCACAGACATTCAGTAAGATTTAAACTTTATGATGCGTAGCTTCAAGGAAAAAAACAAACAAACAACTGACTGAAAACACATGCTTAACAGTCCCCGTCTCCAAAAAACTTTTTGTATGATAAAGCACAAATATATTGTTCAAGGGGACCAGATAGGCAACTCCTCAGTTTTAGAAAACATCTTATATCAAGCTACAAGCCACAGATGTCATGACGACATCTGCAGTATGTATGTCTATTGATTTAAAAACATCAATACTGTTACTGTTACACATGTATTGATACTGTCCCGATAATTATGCACAAGTTTTTCAGGGCACTTTAACAGACTTCATGTTGACCAATCAGAAATGTTACAAATTTCTCCAAGATCTCCAAGTATAGCAATCCATCCAAGTTTTGTTTTTATTCTGAATGAGCAGTTTCACATTTCAAGTCATGTCTCTTGTGGTAATCAATGGACGTTATATATTTAAGAAAAGAAAAAAAAAAACTTGTGAAGATTTGATGTGAAGAGATGCAGGTGAATTATATGCTCATGCAATTCAATTGAAGAAAAAAAAACAACGAAACAGTATGGGATGTGGGTCTATTTGGGGAGGGAGGGGGTAAATGCATGTATTTTACATTTATGCAACAGAAAAGTATTCAAATAAAACATGTAAATATAAGTCCTTGCATGAAATAAATTTTATACTCAATGAGCGTTTAGACTTTGTTTTTATTCAACAGCACATGCATACACATCTTTTCTTTCCCACTAGCGCGTAGCTAGTAATCAACTCCTCTTTCCCCCCTTTGTCTACCTTTGTACGGGGTCAACGACAGTCGGGGTGGGGAGGCGGGGAGGGGGATCGGTGGCGATCGTGAGAGCATGATGCGGAGTTTACCGACGCATGACAATGACCGAACTACTGTACCTCAACCTGTAAAACGCAGCATGACTGGGCATGTTTTTTATTAACCGACTCTGAGTCCACACAGACAATACATCTTTGTCTGGTGCCTTGGCTAAGCATGGGAAACACATGGTAAACCTGCCTTTACCATGAGGAACTAACGGAGCACATTTTCTTTACTCTCAAAGTGTCATCTCACCTCTCCTCGCACCACAGAGGTATCCATCATCGCGATCATTACCACCATTCAGCATAATTTGTGTAATAATTTATTTTTGTTATTGTTTTTTTATATGTTTATAGAGACCCAGCGACAGCACCGGAGCAGACAACCAACTGAGTCAGTTTGTGTTATGAACCATGGTGTACCAACCACTATGTGTATGACCCATAATGGCCCATCACCCACCTGATAGTGCTGTAGCATTTGTTGTGTGTATTACTTAGTATTTTTCAATGGGTGTGACAGTGACAACCTGTACATCACAAACTCAGCATAGATGTAGCACTGAGGAAGTTTTGTTGTCAAGCCTTATGTAGCTCAGTATCTGTGACTGGTTACTGTGTTGTAATTTGTGTGCCTATTTTCCGTGTGTGCCAGTGCTGTAAATACGCTTTTGTGTGCTGAAGTTTGTGTGTACCAATGTTTTGAGTGATCATCAAATATCTGTGTGCTTCTTATGTTGAAAGAAAAAAAAAAAATGTTGCTCCGATTTCAACCACCCCCCCTCTTCCCACCCCCACGCACACACTAACCCCACCCCGCTCCGTCTTCCAGCGAAAACCACTTGTCACTTGTCATGTCAGCCAGACTAAACAGTTGAAAGCAAATTAACTTTGCACTGTCATGGTCACTCCTTTGAAGACTTTTGCACTCTTTTGCACCTGTGAACTTCTAACATGGCTTTGGTATGTTTTCAGGCATCACAGACATAACATCTACCAAAAAAAAAAAAAAATCATTAAAAAACATCAGTCTTATCTTGTGTTAATGAGGAATTGAAGTGGCATAATGTGCTGTTGGAGAATTTGTTTGTAATACAGGGTTATTGAGAAAAGTGATGGATATTAAACACTAATCGAATGTTATAGCATAACTAGCTGTACTTTTAAAAAAAAAAAGGGCAGCTTATTTGTAAAATGCAGTACCTCACATAAGGCTAAGACGTTGCAGTTTTTCAGTGGCTCATTTTCAATTGACAATCATATAGAATCGGCATATTATCATTTGTCTGCAAACGTGCAAAATGTTATATTAGTGTGTCAAACTAACCAGTGCCAATACATTATTCACATCATACTGGACAAGTGCCTCTGTTATGCAAATTTTTACCATTCAGGTGTATAGCATGATGAACTAGTTTAATTTTAAATTAGCCATCAGTCACCAGCCATTGACCAATAAGCATCAGCTCACTCCTCAAAAAGCACACAGATACAATAAGGACCTCCGTATGGATCGGCATCAAAATGGCAGGCGATGAGCGGATGTGATTAAAAGTCATTAAAGAACAGCCGTTGGCTTGAAAGTAAAGCGTCAGTGTTTGTGTAGAGAAGTTAGTGAAAAGGGACCAACTTTTTACCAAACAACCGCAAACACACTGCCAACAACCTGCTGACATCCGTGTGCAGTCACTGGACAGCACCCCTGACAACAGAGCACAAACGGGGGGGAAAAGTGTGCTCCACAATGTCTGACATAAAAAACAAAACCAAAAAAAAACAACAAAAAAACAAAACAAACAAACAAAAAAACAAACACAAAAACCAGCGCCTGTTACCATTAAACTGACTCAATAATCCAACTACAAGGCAACTAATGTGCGCAGCTTAGTGAGACTTCAGAGTGTGTGTTTGGAACACCGTGCATTTTGTGGTTAGGTATTTCAGTGAGGTGTTCAGTGATCGTTTTGATTGGTTTGTTGTTTAGGGATTTTTTGGTGTCTTTTCTGACCAATACAGTTCAGGCTTGTACAATAAATAGTGATAAATAAAAAAAACACAGAAATGATCATTTTTCAGTGTTGAATTTTTTTTTTTTTTCTATTTGGTTTTTGGTCAACCTAATCCAGGTAAAAGCACATTAATTTAACTCTTAATAAGTGCATAATTACAAGTACATGACCATGTTATGTTTTTTATTAATGTACCATAAAATAAAAACAGGAGAGGATATGTGGTGCAAAGGAATTATCCATTAACCATGCTGAAGTCCTGCCTTTGCCCTTGACCTGCAGTTAGACCCCAGGTGCTGCACTGCGGATGCCTTCTACTTATAAATATGCACGATAGGTCAAATGCAGTGGGCAAGTTTCCCCTGGAGGGATTGATTATGTACAAAGAGTGGAAATGGTGCCAATAAGACGAGCGCAGCTGCAAAAAAGAAAAAAAGAAAAAAGTCACAGACTATAAAGAATTGATGGACAGAAAAAAATGTATGTGTAAATGGTAAATCATGAGATGACTGAGAGAGTTCCAGTCTGAATTATGGACATCAAGAGATTGACTGCCTCATGACACTCAAGATCACGGCAATAAAAGCGCTGACATGGTGAGATGGAGCAGCAGCACCAGTCTGGCCCATCCTTCACATGTTCCGTAACGGCTCCATTCATGGAGACGAACGCGGCAGTTGAACTGGGAGCCACAAGGCATTGGCCATGTCCTGCGAAAGCCATCGGCGCCCATCATGTCCATCAAAGTGACGCACCGGTCAGCGAAATGATGGCCTCTGCCCGCATGAAGCATAATTCAGCCTATGTGCAACCATATAGCTGTATTTATGATGAATGCAATTTGAAGTCCGACACATGTGCTCTTGCCAAGTTTACTGCCGAGGGAGCTCAGGTGGCCTTATCACAAGGTGAAAGTTGCTGCATAATCCCAAAGCACTTGACATGATCATCTTTGGGCTCTGCAAAAATTCTAATGAGCTGTAAATCAGCCAAAAAAAAAAGAAAAAAAAAGTGCTTGTTCACGGTCATGTCAGTTTCACAATTAACTTCTAGTTCCTGCCACACGAATAAACTTTCCTGCTTGCGCTGCTGCTGGGGTGGAGTCTGCAGAGTTTTGTCTTTTGTCTTCGTCATTCGTCGCAGCGCACACGGCCATAGAGTGTCCGGCTCCGCAGCCAATGAGAAGAGGGCTGAGGTCAGAAACGAGCCGCGGCTCGAGCACGTCGGCCTGTGAGCCGTCTCCACACATGCCATGCTCGTTCCAGCCCCAGGAGAGGAGACACCCCCCTGAGAAGGAGAGGGATAAGGGGTCAGTGAAGCTGACAGAACAGAGACAGGTCTGCAGCATGAGAGCATGGAAGCTAAAATTAGCAACCCTCGCCCCCTTCTACCTCCACCGAAAAAAAAAAGAAAAAAAAGGCAAAGTGCAAAAAACAAAAACCCACACGCACACACGTGCACACTCACACGCACACGCACACACACAGTATCTCTGTTCATAACACTGACATTCGGTCAGTAATAAAGCCTCCCTGCTCTTCACAGCTGGTGCACTTGTTAGTGGGTGTGGTCAGGTCTGCATCACCGAGGAGACACGTGCCATGGCAACACAGTTACCTAATAGGCTCCATTTCCATGGCAACAGAAGCGAGCTTTGCTTTCTCAAGGGTAACACATCTTGAAGCTTTCCCCATCCGGCAGTTGTGTGTCTTTCATGCTATGTCTTTTCATTTATCTCATCAAGGGTCGTGTTTGTCTCTCTGCTTTTTTAGCACGTCTCTGAAAAACCGACAGAATCACAGATTGGGATTCGCCAGCCGACACACACACACTTTTGCCAGTTAACAGACCAAGATATCATGCCAGCAGCTTATGTCCGTATGACACTCTGCCAGCTATGGTTTATGCATTACCAACAGGGCATGTAGCTCAGCCTTTAAGATGAATGCATGCATGTATATGTAACGAGTGACTGATTTTCTCTCCATCTTTGATAAAGGTTATTCAGTAACATTGTGTTTGTAATTTATGAGTTAATTTAATGTTTTCATACGGTTTGGGTCTTTTTTTTATTTCTCTGTGAGGAAAAAAAAAAGCCTTATTTTGGTGCTGTGCTTAATTCATGGACTCACTGACTGGAGTACAGTACATCAGTGTTTCCATGGCAACAAAGTGCAGCACAATATTCTGCACAACAAAAGAACAGAAATCGAGATGCTCACCGAGAGCCATTTCCTTGTAAACAAATCCTATCACGGGGCTTTATATTCAACAGTTTAAAATGTCACCGCTAATTAACAATTCCACAGTTACACATTCTGAAGGAGGCACCTTTTTTTAGTGACTCACATCATACCTCAGGAACCAGTGAAAAATGTTTGTCCAAATGTTCACATTAACAAAAATCTTTCCTCAGATTGGATGAGCTGTGCGAACAGCGCCTTTGGCCTATCTCCCACCTCTGACCACCGATGATGAATTTCATACATGAGGAGCACTTACTCAGGTGCAAATGGGCAAAGGCTGAGCAGGCAACAGATACCATGAGCAGCATGCAGTGCTCTCGGTTCCTTTCCGCCTGACCTACTTCAGCACCAGAAATAGCAGCACTCAGGTCTCTGTTTCCAATCCTGTTTTGCTATTTTATTGCTCCCGCCATCGCGCTCAAGACAGGAGGAGGGAGAGGAGCGAGGTGCGAGGTGCAGGAGGTTCACGCGAGCACCCCCCCTAACTCGCTCTGCCTTCGCATCCCACACCTGGACTTCGGAGAGCGTAGAGAAGTACTTTGTGAGAACTGGCATCACCAGTCTGCAGCAACAGTTTCCTAATCTCAATGGCATATCCAGGTGTTAATTGTTTAAAGCGGTCATAAAATTTAATGTTGGATGGTCATTTTTTTGCTTTAAGAACTGCATGTTTCACCATCTCCTCTCTAATGGAGGCGTATGCTTGTGTTTCAATGCTCATCTTCGGTATTTTATTCGTGCTGATGTTACAAAAAAAAACCAAACAACTGGGTCAATGTTCAAAATTTAATGCTGAAGACTTTGCTTCTGAAGTGCTTGACGCGACAGTTGGGAACTGTGGGAAATGTTGAGAGTTTTGGAAAGCCTGGCAAGATAAAAAGCACAACTGATCTCTTTGTATATTTGATGAGGCATCGCATACTCGTATGTCAGTGTTTGCCGAGTACTTTTTCAGGGATGTGTGCGACCGCTGTGTTATTGCTGTTGTCTGTTCCTCTGTGGATGAGGGGACGCCGCTCGCCAATTGCTAAACTGGAAAAATATGCTTGCAAATCTGTGTGTGGTTAATTCAGCTCTCTTGCAGGCTGACTCGGGTAATTACTTCTGTCATTGATACTCATCTATCTGTTATGTAATTACTTCCTGATGCAAAGGCCACACAGCAATGAGCTAACCTCAGAAATCCTCTGCAACACCACCAGAAGGATTAAGATTTCACACTGGTGTTAATCTGTAATGTATTAGACAATACCCTCACTACTTTTTTTTTTTGGAAGAGTTGGGAGGCTGCCTCAACAATGTGGATTCCCTTTTCTCTTATGCGCTAGAGTTGTGTCAGGCCAAAAGTGGCGTCTCTTGTTTCAGCCAACCATGCTCGACAAAACCATGAGGTTTGCAGTATTTCGGCTCAATTTCTCAGAAAACCTCACTTCCGTATTGCACCTTTCCAGTGCAGGTGTGCTGATATCAGCAAAGTTGGTAATTCCGTGAGACTGAAAATGTCATCCTGCTTTTGAGAGATTACTCACCTAAAATGGCGAGGTTATGTTCAGAGCCACAGGCTATCTGCAAGGGGGGGGGAAACAAAAGGTTTCAAAAGTAATTCAAATGTATGCCGAGAGGTGATAGAGTACTGGCAAATGTTAAATCCAGTGACTGTTAAGTTGACAGTTAAACTTTGTAAACCAACTCCAAACTGAAATAAAATTACTTGTGTCAAGATGCAGTCATCCAGCTTTTATTCAGAGCTGCATACATGAGGGCACCGACCGGAAACCGCATTAATGACGATGTCTTCTGTAAGCACACCGAACACTCGGGATAGAAAATGACCAGAAAAGCAAGCTGAAACACACTCCTGAGCTGGCCAGAAGAGATAATACTCTCGACTGCTGTGTGTGTGTGTGTGTACGTGTGTGCGTGTGTGTGTGCCCTGCCGTTGAGGACAAAGCCTTTTATAATTTAATGGGCCTCTTTCTGAAGTCCCCCACCCCCACTCATAACTGCTACAGAAATTGAGGTGACACACTCCGGAAACCTATAACTCTAAACGGGAGTGGAGACAGGGCAGAGCTCTCCGGATGCCTCTATAGATGGCTACAGCTTTCACGCTTGCAGTAAAAGTAACTGAACTGTATATATAATCCTAATTAATAAAGTTTGGACTGTTTATTGTCCTTCAGAGGTTTTGATGAAGCACGCTGCTGTAGAAAGCACACCCACTGATTCCTGGCCCACCGACAGGTTATTATTTGTTACGCCTGTAATGTTCATATGCCTCATAAAAATGTGACAGTTTACTAAATATTGACTCTGTGGGTGTGTATGCACAGTGGAGAGAGAGAGAGAGAGCGAGTGGGGGAGAGAGAGGACAGAGTGAGAGAGACAAAGAGAAAGAGGGAGGGAGGAAAAGAGAGAGAGCAAGAGAGAGACCTAACATGGTAGGCTGGGCTAAAAGATTCATAGTGCTCTCAGCTAATCCATCTTCCCTTTAGATCTAAGGACACAAGGTGACCATGCATTGACACACACCAGCGCTGATGCAATGATCTCCGCGCACTGGTAGAATGATCCAGAGCTCACCCTTGCCTGTCCCTGACATCTACTTTATTGGTGACAATCTTCTGCCACACGGCTGCCATTTAGACTACCGGGTTAACTGCAGCAGTCCTGAGATGCTCACACATAACTGCCTCTATGAGAGCAGACCCCGCCTCCTCTAAATGTTAATGGCTCTATCTCGTGGATGTTCATGGCAGCCTGTGCACGTTACACGGAAGATATGGAGATGTTGAACCATAAAGAACCTACTCTTAGTAGGCTTATCTCCTCCTGAACAACTTTCTGCAACCTTCTTCATTAGTGAGTGTCTGCCTCCCCCTGCTGGACAAACCAGAGGCATTCTCGCATTAAATTCAACCTCTGGGAACTCTTACCTGCGTTGCGCCGGTGAGGGCTTTAACCTCTGCGGGGACGTAAACCTCCTGGCTGCCAGCTGACTGCTCCTCTGCTCCCTGACTGGTTGGCGGCAGTCGTCCCAGCTGTCCATAATCTCCTCTCCCCCATGTGAACACTCTCGCACTCTCTGGAAAAAAATCACTACCCCCTTCAGCTACGGCAAATGTCTTGTTAAAACGGTGAACGTCAAAAAAAAACGTCACCTGACCTGTTTGGGCAACAATGTGAGTCCAGCTGCTCCACACTCGTGTCACTTTCTCCCCACCAAGCAACGAGCAGTTCAGCGCAGTGGGAAAGGCCACGAAGGGCTCTCTGGTTGTCAGCTGGCCATGCTTGTTGCTTCCCCACACAAACAAATCGCCGCCTGCTGCGTGTGTGACAGGAGCAACGTTACACTTCATCCAGCGGATGCAGCAGCGGAGAGGCAGAGCAGTAATTCAGAGGTGCTGCTCTAATAATTACAAGACAGAGTGGAGGCCAGATATAATGTATGAACATGAGCTTAATTTGTTACTGCAAGTGGAAGAAGAGCTGTTTGAAACACATGGATTTGTCTGTCTCCTCTTAGTGGTGTGCATGTAGGGCAGATCTAAATAAAAACTTGAAACCTATTCTTAGCAAGGCTGTGGTTACTTTTGAGGGCTTTCAGGAAAGACTGGAAACCATTTCCTATTGCTTCTGATGCAAATGTCCTCTGCAGCTAGTAAAATATGAAACCCACAACACTTCCAATACATGCATCATATGCCGTACGTTCATCTGAATATTCTTCGTCGATTGGCTCATCTATATTAAATAAATCAAATATGACACTAATGCAGAGTCATCGCAGAGATGTGTGCAGGGGCAGTACCTGTGAGGCACACACAGTGAGTTGAACCCGCAGTTACAGTGTGTGATGTCCTCTGATCAAAGCCTGCAACATTGGCAGAAGAATCCTTCCACATTCATCGACAATTAGAAACAGCACACAGAGGCATCTACAAATACATATTTTTGGCGAGCACATGCACTTACCTGGTACCAAAGAAGGCACCTTAGAACTGAAGTGTGATGGGACAGGATGCGGACTGAGCGATCTCTTGGCAAGATTGAGAAGACCTGTTCCCCACTGGTATACACAGCCGGACTCTGGAAGTAATATAGGAATAAAGCTGTGTGGATTAACTGCCAAATCATGTTAACCTGGACACAGATTACAACGCAAAATTTACCAGTAACAGCAAGTGAGTGCCTGAGTCCCGCTGCTACACTCACCACTGGCTGCTGCAGGCTCTGAAAATAAGAAGCAAAAAGACAAAAGCTTCATTGAACTGACCATGCAGATCATGAGATTAGGATCGTTTCTGGTAGATGACGCAAACGTAAATATCATGGCGGCAAATATGAGAGTGCACACCTCAATGGCCAGCAGTTTTGCAGAGTGTTTAACCGTCTCCCCGACACCCAGCTGTCCGAAAACATTGGAACCACACACCAATAACTTACCACAATCTGTCAGTGTGAGATAAGAAGACAAACAACATAAAAACATCATGAAATACTACTGTCTTGGATGAAAGGAAGGAGGTTTTAGGGTTCCTCTGATGTTGCCATTTTCATCATCACTCTATTGTAAACTATTTCATTTCTGGCAGCTACAACATCCAAATTTTCCCTCACGGACAAACTAAATGTAATTCTGCTGTATCCTATCCGTCATCTTCACCTAGGAATGCCTGAGAGAAATGTTTAGGCATCTCTCATGAAACTGTGATAACCATCTGCTGCAGGTGCATGTGTGAAACAGATGCTCACCAGTGAGAAGAAGCGTGAAGTCCCAACCACAGGCTACGTTTGTGACCCGCTGGCTCGGGGCCGGGCAGAGCTGCAGCGTTGAGATGTCTGCGGTGTGGCCCAGCCCCAGCTGGCCTCTGTGATTCTGTCCGCACACAAAGACCTCTCCATTCTCTGTACGACGCAAAATACACCACACACTATTGTGAACATACACTGTCCTCAGTGCACTAAACTGTTGTTAGCCTGGAAAACATGAGCAGAAAATGTAGGGCTGCACAAGCTGTCAAAGCTTTTATGACACTCCAATTTCTCCACTTTTTATAGAAATATGAGCAGTTCAAAGCAAGGAAAAAGCTTAGAAGGGTACAAAGGTCTGAGATTAAATATCAAAAAAAATGTTAAGGTCACTGGAAACTGAAGAATACTGTCAATTTATGGCAATTTATACATTTTTAAGCGATTAACAGGGTTAATAACGTCCACTATTTCTACAGAAATGGATGTAAATGAAGTCTTGAAAAGCTCAGAAGGGAAACGTTTGATGGAAATACACTTGTGTTGCCACTCTCTTATTAGGACAATAATTCCCTGCAGGAAGTATCACTTGGCATCATCAGGGACAACAAACAAAGGCAGACAGACGGACACTCAAGGTGTCAGTCAAACACCTACAGAGAAACTGTGAAGAAAGCCTTATGTCAGATGTCATCAAAAGGCTCTTGGAAACGGATGAAACTCCGATAAGAAGCCGTGTGCCGAGCAAATGCCACAAAAGAAATCACAAGAAGAGCATCTGTTTGGAGTCAAAAGCTACACCATCAACAGCTCACAACTCTAAACAGCTGAACGGTGTCCAAGAAAGCAAGTAACAGTCTCAACGGTGAAGACTTAGAGCTGCGCATTTTATAGGTTCAGGGGCCACAAGAAAAATGGCTAAATAAAAAAAGAGAGGCTTGTGTGGAGCACAAAAATAGACTGAGACAAAAACAGTTGAGGCGTTCTAAAATGTGGTTGTGTGCTGGATGTACACAGATCCTCTCTTGTGTTTACTTTGTAGTAAACAATCCATTTTGAATTTTGAGTATCACCATATGTTGCCTATAATTAAGCGGACGGCAAAGTTCTAAGAATGTTTTCTCTATATGCATGTAGATGGATTGATGTTACGCGTAAGATAAGATAAGATGTACCTTTATTGATCCCCTATAGGGGAGGCAAATACTATAAAAGATAAACAAGTGCGTGATTTAAATGTAAAAAATCTGAAGAGGACATACACACATGTAGATACGTCTGTGACCGACAATCCTATATGACGTGTTTTGGATGACAAGAACAAAATTACAACAAAGCAAGAGTTAATCGATGACCTCACCAACTCGGTGTTGTAAACGAGAAACTAATGAACTAGCCTGGGTTTAACTGACTAACGCCATCACTGGCCGACAGTACCTTACACGACCAGGGGGGGGAGCCAATGCCTACTGAAGTTCTTACCGGCGTGTGAGACCGCGTCGAGCTCTGTAACCCAGCGTACATAAACTTTAATAAGGACGGGAAAAGTGCTAATCGTGGAGACGTATTACCCACCGGTGACAACCACAGAGTGTCCCCCGCCGCCGCTGAGGGTCCTGACCGTCTTGTCACGTAGAGCAGCGGTGTCGGAGAGCCGGGGCACCGACTGGTCCTCCGCATGTCCCAGACCCAACTGCCCGTAGCTGTTGGCTCCCTGACAGGCATATTTATCAGTACCGAACTGGTTAGTGACGCCAGTAAAGTCCCATTTTCACAGTCTCCGGCATAACTGCGCTCATTAAGTTGCCTCTACTTGACAGCGGTTCGCGAAGTGTTAAGCTAGCGTTAGCAAAAGTGTCCCGCCAACATTTGCCGACGAACCGTGAGTCTGTGGCTACGGAGCAGTTAAGAAGAATTAAAAAAGTATTTTAACTACGCGACGTATGTCGACCACACGGGCGCAAACTTTACACACGTCCGAGGAGACAAACTCACCCACGCGAGTAAACAAAACTCCAAACGCGACTTCAGTTCCATTCTGTTATGACTACAGAAGGATTTGCGACAGTGTCGTAAAGCAGACCACCACTTGCGTCGCCTCCACGGTTCCACTCAATCACAGTCTGCTTAACCATAGACTGTATATAAAGATTTACAGTCTATAAAGCTATAGTATAGAAATATATAGTGTATGCTTAAAACTCATTATTCATAATTTACAAACAACCCGCGTGGGTCATCAACACTTTTAACTACAGTAAATAGCCAATAAAAACTGAACTTTATAACCTCCACAGATGGTTTGTTGTGATGGACTGCATTGGTTTTTCCTTTTTTTTTTTTGTAAATGTGGATACTGACTGTACAATTATTACATTAAATCAAAGTGTCTCTAAACAAATTAGGATTTTTTAAATTTTCTCAAGCTCCTCTTGAGCTGGAAAAAAGGTTTAGTAAAGTATATATCCTCGGTAAATGACCTGACTTACAGCTTAGGGAGACATTCGTTTTTTCTGATGTGGTGTAGAGTAAAAATGATCTTTGAGCTCCCTAGATGGGCTATCATTCATGCAACTGAGCCCATATCTCCCACCTGACCATAATTATTATAACTATATATAACTATTGGCATCCCTTGCATGATCATCCGTCAAAGTCAGGTAATCAACAGATAACACTTGACATACTGTGAAGACATGACCATTTTATTTCATTTTTCCCATAGTTTGATACTTACCCTACACATAATCTCTATTTATCTTTATAGTAGAAAAATAATGTTTTAATTTCAGGAGTACTACAATTAGATTCACTTGAAGTCTAGGTATTCAAAATAAACACCAGAAAATAAAATACGCCAGGGTGCATGGGCCAAAATCTGTCACCACCAATCATGAAAACACTCTTATTGTACCATTTTCACTTTCATAATTTCCCTCAACAGCACACACAAAAAAAGGAACATGACACACACCAAAAAGAATACAAAGGTACATTTTGTACATAATCACTGAAGTGAGGAAGATTAAATGTGAAGGAGAATATTGAAATTAATTACAAAAAAATTCACATGATCATATACAACAGCAGAGATAACAATAGAAGGAGGAACCACGCCATGATCAAACACCAGGGGGATATTTTAAGCACATTAACTGATTTCAAAACAAGCCACTCGCAGCAAAAGTGTTTCTCGGGATAAGCAGCTCTTTGGGTTTGTGCAGTTCACTGGTATCAGTGGCTAAACATGCCAAATGTAACCTCCGTGAACTGTATAAGCCATATACCATGCAGGGGTGGGGTGGGGATAGGTACAAGGGGGCATTTTTGCTAAAAGCAGTGCACATTCATTGTACTGACGAGGGGCGATACACGAGCAGCATCTCTACAGCTTGGGGATGACACGACAAGCGTTGATGGAGCGTTATTGCACATCTTCATGTGAAACACGTGCGCTCTAGATGCCCAGCTGCTTGTTCAGCCGGCAGAGAGCATCGCCGACGATGTCGAGCTCGTGTCGGAGTTCCTCCACAACGCTGTTAATGCTTGGGGTATCTTTTAGCACGTCCACGCTCTGGGTGTAGGGGTTGTATCGCACTGTGAAGGGACGCTTGATGGTCTTGGCAAACTCCCTGAAACAGACATAAACATCATTTAACAGCGAGAAAGTATTTATTGACATTTCAAACAATAGCGGCCATTTACACCTCTCTGTGCAATGAGATCACCGCAGGTAACCTTAATTTGATGAGTGTTGTCACTGAAATCAAACATTCGCATTAAAGAACACAAACGGAACCCACCTCATCTTGACTTTGGCCTCCTCAAAGCTGTCTGACACAAAGTAGACGTCCTGAAATGTTGTGATGATGCATTCTTGTTTGGACGTCACTTTGGGATCGAAAGGCATTATCCTTGCATTACCAGAGAGTGCGTGCTGAAAGAGAGAATCACAAGGATTATGCTCAAGACACTTGAGCGTGAGCAGTGGCACACTTTTGTCTCATCTTATTAAATCTGCTCTTTCTGGTGACAAAGCCAAACAGAGATGATATTATGATTTTCATCAGGTGTCTGACATACGTTTTTTTTTTCTCCAACATTATCAAGGAATCTTTGGGATTAAATTGTTCATTTATAGGCACACAACATTTACCTTATAGAATTATGTGTTTTGATGCATGTTTAGAATACAACAATGTAAAATGTTTTCACCTTAAGCTCACTGATGGAGGACAGCAGTCCTGCCCCGTATGCTCGCAGCTGCCCCTCTTGTTTGCATAGGCCAAACTCCACGGTGAAGAAATAGCACTGTGACACAGGGTAAAGCACAATAGATGCTAATTAGACCATTGCTCAGCTTCATTTATGCCAAAGCATCATATTTGAATCATTGTTTATTTATCACAACTCACTGTGGCCAGCTTCTGGACGGAGTCGTCGGAAGCCCCGAGTGAAGCAAGACCAATCTCCTGAGAGAACTGGGCGAAGCTGGGCTCTGCCAGCAGGGGGACGTGACCCAGCAACTCGTGGCACGTGTCCCTGTTTAATGACAGTAAGCAGTGTTTGCGCCAGCAGCTTTGGGTGAATTTTTCCTCAACGCAGCGCTGTGTTCCACTTACGGCTCTGGGGTGTATAAGGGGTCAGAGCTGTGCCGCACGTACTGGGTACAGTGGAAAACGCGGAAGGCCAAACCAGCAAGGAAGTCACGAGGGGAGAGGTAACCTGCCACCGGCCTGATGGTAAATCCAGTGCGTTCTGAGAAGATGAGGCGAAACAATAGCATTTACCACGCAGAAAATAAATGTATAAATCAATCAATGATGAAAACAAAATAATGAAACAAAAGAAGAGGAAAATTAAGTCTAGGAAGAGCTACCCCTGAGAAAGCGTGAGACATCTTCCAGCTGAGGGATGTTGTCCTCCCCACATTCACAGTATTTGGACAGAAGTGGGAGGTTCTTCAGATACTCCCTGCAGGCGTGGTTTGGGTACAACTTGTTGAGCTCCCTGTACACCACCCCCCACGTCTTCACCTCCTCCTGTGTGAACTCTATGCGAGGAATGGGATCCCCGCTGAAACAAAACCAAACGATCCTCTCTAAGGCATGAGGTAAAAATGTCACAGAAATTTGAAATTGAAACACACAACAAGAACGTACTGCTTATAGGCCATAGCAAGATCGGCAAAGTACTTTCTCCTTTTCCGGTAGACGTTGTCCTTGAAGCCCTGATGGAGGGAAACACACTAGGTTATGAGGATTCTTTGAATTTATGTAGCGGTGAAGAAACCCCCTCCTCTTCCCCCATAGATGACTTTGGCACTACCTACCGGATGATCGGCATCCAATTCACAGCCATACATCAGAACACGGTTAGCGCACTTGTCCAAATCCGAAATTTTCTTTGGGAACCAGGGTACATTGTACAACTCTGAGAAGACAGGTGTTGCTCACTGTTAATCATGTGTCGGCTGTTTGATAGAGGATATTCAGGCAGTGTCTCAACTGCTTGCTCACCTTCCTCTTGGAGACAGGAGTTATCTGGAGGCTCCATGTCCATCACGTTCACATGCTTCCGAAGCAGCTGGATGATTTCATTCAGTTGCTCGTGGTTGCTGTCGCAGTCCACAAATATTTCAAACTCAGAGTTGCGTCTCTTGGATTTCCTGGACTCTATGTGTACAAGGTTGACATGGTTTTCCTGCAGTAAACGAGGAAAATTGTTGTTTATGTTACGGTACATTGGCGGCATGATTTGCATGATTACAGGTAACTACTGGCAGGTCTACAGTCTATCAATTTTACAAAAGTAGGTAGTATAAAAATTTGTCCATACTTGGAAGAGTTTGAGTGCCTTTACAAGTCCGCCTACTTCATTCTTGAGGGAAAAGATTATTGTCGCTCTCCCTTTCTCTGGTGTATTCTTCTCAGTGTTTTCTTCAATTTTTGTGAAGGTTGATTTGTTTATCTGAAAACAGCGGTGGTTGATTGTGAGATTTCCATGTGTCGAATCACCAGACACAGCAGTTTATTCGCGTGACAGACAACGTCAGTCTGCTTCAATGATGACGCGACTTCCACACATATCATCTGTTATCATGTGTGAAATGTGTGGTAATCTATCTTTTTAGACAATGACACGCCGATGGCAAACGGAGAGATGCGACATCGTGGCTTGCATTTAATACATTCTGCTACATTATCTTAATGTTTATGCTGCAAAATAAATGGAACATATTAGAGCTCCCTTTGCCCAGTTCATTTGCTTTTGTGGTTTTGAAATTACACACACACACGCCTGCATGCAAAATGCGTAAGAAAATAGTTTTTCAAACAACAACATTGCTGCTCTGCTCGTGTACCTGCAGTAACTTGAGTCGAACTAACGCGTTGCAGCGGCTGAACCGCATGGCTCAGGCCGATGACGCGAATGCACAACTTCTAATCACTTAAGAGCATCTGGCCGTTCAAAAATCCCACGGCCGTCTTACGGACACGCATCAGTCCAAAACGCGTGGCAAGTGCTGACAGTTACGCACAACGTTTCCAGAGGAGGTTTTTTTTGTAGCCTCGGTGCCAAATATCTCCGTCGACTTTTGGAACCAACGCGGGTTGATTCCTTACATGCGTGCAGACGGGAGAAGTGCGAGCTGCCGCGGACGCGCGCAGCTGCAGCGCGCTGAGATTAGCATTACAGGGTGACGGTCCCCGCTCTCCCTTTCAGCGCTCTCACACTGACGCACGGCCGTGTGCGCTTGCTCGCGCGCCGGAGAGGGAGGGAGGGAAGGAGGGGCAGGGGGGCAGTTTTTGTTTTTTTTTAGGTCTAATCCTGCGTCATATTTTTAGAACCACAACGCGCCAATATCACAGAAAAAAAAAAATAGGCATCCGATTCGAACGCAAGTACATTCGTGCGTAATTTGTGTTATTTTTTTGTTTACCTTCAGCTCAGGCAAAAGTATTATAATTTTCTCTATTTCGTAAGACCCACATAAATTCAATCCAATTGGCGCCTACCATTTTTCGCCCTTCGACCACTGTGCAGACGACGCGGCAGAGCAGTTTTCGGTGGATCCTAGTCGGTAATATCCCTGGAAGCATTAGTGCGCAGGGACTGGATCAGGTCGCTGGCCGGGGTCAACGCTTTGCGTCTCGGTTTAACGAAGATGAACTTGTCTCTGTCTCCAAGGATCGCCTTACAACAATCGCATTGAGACTGCGGGGAAGCCTATTATTAGACGCCTGCATGCTGAAATCTTAGCAGACATTAAGGCAGCTTTTAATCGCCGCGGCGCTGCAAAGCTGGCTGATTTTACGCACGGGCATCACTCGTTTAATACCGTCTACTTGCAGACTCTATTTACGCAGCCTTACACACGCTGTGTATTTGTATGATTTCTTTCAATTTACTTTCTCCTCCTCCTGAAAAAAATCGTGTAGTTTTCATTCCCCCCCTACCCCACCCCCCCTCCCCATATAAAATCCATCTAATTCGCAACTTCAGATTTGTAGCATCGTTGCACCAGCAGCCTCGCCGGAGAACATTTAAACAGGCATTTCTAACAGCACGTGTTTAAGCCTTATCAAAGCCTCAGGTGAAGGTCACCGACACAATCGGATTGCATTTCCTAGTTTCCCTGCTGAAACAGCACCGCCGCTTGTGGGACGCGCCTCTCGTCTAAAGGCCAGAGTTGCTTGGATTTAACAATTTATTTAACTTTTTGGAACCCACGAAATAGGAAAAACTCCCGAGTCCGACGTTGCAAGATCCCAATTGGTGCCGCCTCTGATGAACGTTGTTTAACTAAATTTCTGCAGCTTTGAAAAGTTAGTGTCCTTTCCTATCTGCCAAAACACAAACCAGTTTCACATATTTAAATTTCCCTGCCACCCGCTTTGGAAACGAGTGGAGGCTGTTCACGGCGCAGTCTGAAAAAGTCTTTAAAGTTAGCATCTTCATCAATTTATACGCATTAAACTGAAGGTTCGTTTACACCGCCTGTCTCGCTGTAAAAACAAAACAAAACAAAAAAAAACGGGGGGTTCAATTAATTTGTCTTACCTCGTTGTTCAGGAATTTGTCTTCAAAGCCGATGTTCATCGAGTCAAAAGACCTCCCTCTACGCGGCCCTTCGATCCTGTTTGAGTACATCTTAAAGTGCTGCAGTTTTTTGTGCCTTATTTATTTAATTTTTGGAGGTGTGTTATTTAAATAACTTCCGCTATGTAAAGTGGGCTGTCTGCCACGAGCAGCGGCGCGCTTTGCTATTTATCACAGAGGGGAATAGGAGGGGGGGCCCGGAGGGCAATAATCTCAGCCACGGCAGCAAATAGAAAAAGAGCAGCATCGCTCACGTAATTTGGGGAGAGGGTGTCTTTCATTCCAATTAAAGACCCGAGACAACGTCGATGACATCAGTCTCTGACGCTGGCCAGAGAATAAAACACATGCAACCATGCATCATTTGCTTGGAATTTTTTTTTTTTTTTTTTACACGATACAGATTTAATCAGGATCAGAAATATATACAATCAGAAATTGTACATATTCTATATATTTGTAGATTGAGGATTTTCTTTCATTTTGGAAAACATTCCAAGAAAATGTGCCGTCACTTTTGGGATCAAACACATGTAATCCCGGAATCTGAACAGTCACCGTGCGCCCAGACCTCCACTTGTGTGGCACAATCAGTTAATTCTTCTTGTTTGTTGACACCTTAAGACAAAGAAGAGGTCAAGGTTTAAGAGGATTCTGGCAAAGCCCACCTGCCTTCATTGTGCAGTGATCCCAGCATGCCCCCCTTTTCAAAATCCAGCCCTCTGCACTGTAAGCACCTCTGGGTTCTCGTGCACATAACATAAATAATCTGCATGTTTTCCTTTCTTTAACACCGTGAGCCCCTTAATAAGATCAAGACAATCAGTGGGAAAAGCCTGCGCTGCCTCTGCAAGCAGAATCAACATGAGGCAGCGCAGGACTTAAGACACTTTCATTACCTTAAACAGACAGACAGCATTACCGTCCTCTAAGCTTCAGTCACCCCACAAAGAGAAAAGGGCAGATGTCTTTGTGAGCTATTACTTTTAGCAGCGCTCAGCTCGAATGTGGTTCATGCGGCTGAGGCACATGCTGCTTGTCTCAGGTGGTCCAGGCCCGTGTCACCCGTGACAAGGACAGATGCTTTACACAACCGTGGAGGCACTGAGGGGAACTTCCTCTTATCAGCAACTGAATCCAGATCAGCTCTGCAGATTCGTTCTCCGTCTCAGGCATAAATGAGAGCGATTAGGAATTGACCACGAAAAAAAAAAAAAAAAATCACGTCAGCACCCGAGTTCGCTCAGGGGTTCGCTGGAGTTCAAACACATCTGGCGCCGTTGTTCGTGTCCCTGCATACATAATACTGCAAAAAAAGCAAGCAGCAGTGTGCACTGATCATGAAGTTTGCATTAAGTGAGTCCTCCCCCTTCACACAAGCATGACTGAATGTATTTTTCTGGCTACAGGCTCAAGCTCCTTATCAGGTCCACCCTTGGCAAAACTGCATAACAAAATAAAGAACATTATTTGCCACTGTCAGGATCTGTAATTGATTCATCTATACTTTGTTTACACTTACATCTATAGGCGTTGTTCAATTTCATTTGTTTTGTTTTTTTATCCACGACCTTGTGGTTTACAAATTAAACACTGCCTCACACACACAATCATTACAAAAATAGATCATTTGTAAATTAAAGGCTCAGATGAAAGGATGCGCCTCCCGTTTAAAGGAGAGAAAAAGATTTACAGGCACACATGTAGCTGTCTTGTTTCTGTTCTGACTGCAATTAATAAATTAATCAGTGAATCAATTGGTAGAAAATTAATCCGTAAAATTCGGGGAGGGATCAGGGGGAACATTAATTACAGCTTATCAAATGTGAAGATTTGCATGCTTTTGTTCTTGTTACGCAATTGTAACTTTAGATTTCAACAGTTTGCAGATATCTTATTTCAATTAAAAAGGGCAAGAATGGTAATAACTTACTTCAAGCCTTTTAAAGAATCATCATCATTTGATCATAAAAATAGCAGATTGATTTATAAATTCATTGTGATAACAATTGTGGAATTGTTTTTGTGTCAGAGAATATAAAGATGTATGTAAACAGCACATCCACAGATGATGGATTAAGATCAGACAATGTTGGGAGTCTCTTAACAGGGGTGCTGCTTGAGGACATCATGGGCATGTGATATCTTTGATTGATCCAAGTCAATGGTAATAATTCCTGATATAGGCACTGTGGATTCCTTTTTGCCATCATGTGAAGAAAAACAGTGGAGAGGACACAGATTATTGAGCATCATGGCTGTGTTCGTGTTCATAAGTGAGCCCTGAACCGCTCCTTTCATGATGCACAAACACTGAGGAGGGCTTCTTCAGGACATCGTCAAGCACATCCAAATCCACTTAAAAATACATTTGCACAGACCTGACTTTTATCCTGCAGATGCTGTTGTTTGATCTCTGCTGTCTTGACAGCTCCTGGAGCAGATCGCCCTCAGTCAAGGGCTCCCTGGATTTCAGTTTACAAATCGTAGAAATATATTTTTTGTCTTAACTGATGGTTTTATGTATTAATTTCTGACGTTTTCTGATGTGTTTATTCCCTCCAACTGTATTAAAGCTTAAACAGTTCAAACTGGGATATAAAAGAGGTGGTGACCCTGCTAGGTCACCACTTTGGTTACATTGTCAATCTATTTAACAATTTCTGCCTTAAATACATCAAAATTTCAGTTGATCAAAATCCAACCATATATTCTGCCTGTAAAACCAAACGTGGCGCTCGCTTATGTGAGCCAGAACCACCTGAGTTTGACCGATAATATAATGACGCCCTCCGCTCAAATCTTCAGATTCTTAGCAGCACGGGGCGAGAGTTAGCTTGCCAACATTAGCATGGGATGTGGGTGTGCTATTTGGGTATTCACCACTTCATATGTTTTTTCTTATGCCCCACAACGCAATGGCTAGGACTGATTCACTTTCAGGAGGGTGATGTGTACGAGAGCCCCATGGCCAACAGAACCGATTCAGCAGCTGCGAGACGTGTCTCTCTCTCTCTCTTCCCCTGACTGATCCCATCGGTCCACCATCATGTCGACATGAATTGCTTCCAGCCGTCTGTTCTACCTGCCTGCCTGACTGTCCTGTTACACATGGAAACATGTCACAACAGTGGAAACCTGATACTTTTGAAATTCCTTTTCCAGGTAGACTCAAATCACGGGCCTCGTGTCATCGATGACCTTCCATTTAAGGAGTAATTGACACAGGTGAGATGCTCTAAGCCAGCAAGCACTTTGGCAGGGCTCAGAGAGCGCAGCATGAATAAAGCAGCTCCTTGGACTGATCCATCTTTCTTATGTGGGCAGAGGTCTCTGGGTAATTCGCTTCACAAATGAGGTAACATGGCGCAACAGTTAGGGGATTAATAAACATTGTTCAGCAGAAGATTCAAGTCTTTCTCAGCTCCTTTCATCAAGTCTGCACTTTTAGAAAAAAAACCCAACAACAACATATTTAAAGATATAAATATATATTATTTCGTGTAAATTTGGACAAATGGCCTTTTGTAGACGCGCACAAGCTAGATGCAGGTCTTTTGAAAAATGTTCTTTATGCAAATATATGCACATGTGCTATAAACTTTATGATCATGCCTATATGGACTCTATATGTACACAGCTGCTGTCAATAGTTGTTGTTTTTTTTTTTTCAAAGGTTCCTGATGAGACTCTTGTGCCTCGCTGCAGTCAGATAATGAGAATACATTCATTCATCTCTGCACTGACACATCACTTCCTAGAAAACTGGCCATGGGAAGAGCAGCCTCATCATCCAACTCACATCTTCTAGGAACAAATGGCTTTTTTTTTAAAAAATCCACAACATGTTTATTATTTTTTTTTCTTTTTTAAATGACACATGCTCCCGTGTCTGATTGCCCTGTGGAGATGCTGTGCAGTCATGATGGGGGTGTGTTGTTACAGACATGTCTGAGTGTGCGAGTCCGTCCCAGTTCTGTTCATTTCAATCAGGGGGATTTATTCACAGTGTCTGAGCATCAAGCTGTGAGAGATCTCTCCGGCTAATCTCACCCTTGGTGCTGGCCAGCCGAGGCATTAATCTTAAAACTGCACGATATCTCATCAGCCAATCAGGAGATGCTGTAGAAATGATACTGGAATAATACAGCGGTAATTTGCAGTATCGCTGCATTTCCCCTCGCTGACGTCACAGGTCAAAGTGATGGAGAGGCAGCGTCTTCATGCTCAGACCCACGTTAGTGGGGCTGATGCCACCGGCCTTTTTGTGGAGTCTGTTGGAATCCAAGTTCATTAGTTAATTAGATCAGCTGAGGAAAACACTTTGAAGATGGAACGTATGGATACAGATTTGCACAAAAAAAACAACAACTATATAATAAATCAAAATCAACAATATTCAACAGAAGGTCTACACTATATACATACCAGTGGTTAAAAAGAATTTTGTTTGCCGTCAACCTTGTTAATGGGAACACACTTTTTCAGGCAAAAAATAATTATTTTCTTCTTTTTTTTTCCACATGCGCTGAATTGGATGTTCACCTGCAGAACATTTGAATTAGGAATCAAACACACATACCTGGGGGGCACGTGCATGCCTGGCACCACCTGAAACATATTCCTCGTCTTACTAGCTGCCTGACGTGCAGCTTCACTGAACATGGTATAACTGCTTGTAAATGGAGAACATGGACCTTTGCAAACACTGGTGAAGAGAGTTGATGGAAATTACGTATAACACTATTTCCTCTGGAATTAATAAAGTACTTCTGATTCTGATTCGTAATTAGCTGTTTGTGGTCTTGTCCAGGTTTTGGGAGACGACATATACTGCAGAGTGGCAGTAAGAACTGATAATGGCACTGATTGACTTTCTAGCATGTCATTCTAAAGCTTTGACAACACATTTTCAATGGTAAACACAATAATTTCCAGAGACCTTACCAGATAAATGAGACTTTACAGCTCACTCGATTTCATTAGATGTAACAGGAGGCTCCATGTAACACACACGCATGCACACAGTGAACCATGCTATTGTCCTTTACTATGCACACAGCTTTATTAAAATCAGATGAAACACATTCTTTATGCATGGTAAATTAATTTTCGATTATACCGTTACCGTTAGAGTCTCTAATAACTGAGGTTGACTGTTCATTTAAGCTGAGAAGAGAAGAGTCAATAATACACTACTAAGGGTTAACTGCCTAGAATAGGTGAGTGTGTCATCATTATTCAAAAGGGCTACACGTTTGGCTACAAGGAAGATTGAGGAAGCTGATCTGCACCGACGGGTACCTCAAGATAAATCCCAAAACATTACAGATTCAGTTAAACAAAAGATTGGTGGTCTAATTAATAAAATGCAGAAAAGACTCATCAACAAGAACAAGAATGCTTGTGTCCTCAAATACCCTGACCAAAGTGAATATAAGGTGGATACTGTAAATGACATAGCAATTAAATTAAGGATTCTAAGGATTACACAAAAAAAGAATTGTAAATGTGAATAATAGCAAGCAAGATGCTTTTTAGCTTTGTATTTTTGTGACTAAAACAGTTACCGTGTCTGATGTTTCATATACAGGAGTGTCTTGGAGTCACTTTCTCGAATTGGTCAAATGTTTTGTGTGACGCCGAAATTAGAAATTAAACTAAAGATCAAAATTAATAGTTAAAACAGTAATTTAAGTCCTTTCATATCTTTTAATCTCATGTGTTGCAGAGCTAGGCGTGTAGTTATTTTGCCACAATATTCATCCACAAATTTTATCTTTGAAAGCAACTGAGGATTCTGTTCTGTGGTTTTCTATTTTTTTTTAACAGACTTTATAATCTTAAATAAAGCATTTAATCCTATTGATATCCTTTATAAAACAGTATACTGATGTCCAGGTGGTCCTTCCTCCCTGGACAGAGAAAAGCACTGCTGTTATTTGAATTTCCACAGTGAATTCAGCGTCTTCTAATCGCGCTTCATCAATAGAATTCCAGTCTTTCACCCGTTCCTGTGTCTTGTTTGAACAACTAACTAATCAGAATAGTGAATGGCCTGCTTACGCACACTTCCTGTGGCAGGACTATGTCTCTTTAATTAGCTCCAATTCTTTCATTGCAGAACAAACAACAGCATATGCCACTTGGTGACAGGCGTCAGTGTGCACAAGGACAGGATGGAGCTTCGGCCGCAAACACCTGCCCCACTGAATATAGAAACATCATATACAAGGCACAAAACCGATAGAGACTGAAAAAAAAAGGTGACTGGAGTGATTGTGCAGTTAATCCGCCATATGTTTTGATTTTAAATTGGGTTACTTGAAGAATCGGACGTGCTTTATCTTTGCGGCCTATCACACGATTTGTGGAGCATGTACAGTCGAGCGTGTGACTGACTCCTCTGTTATAAAGTAGCAGCTTATATTTGGCGCTGAACCAGCCTTCATTCTGCTGCTTATAGAGCACGGTTACATTGCAGATTCATTTACCAGCATATTCATTTGCTTTGGGACAAAACCCTGCGATGACAATCCCTCACACAGCTGGAGATGGTCCGTGGTGATGCACAACCTCTCCGTCTTGCCTCTGCATGAATATGGTTGTTTGGGAAAAGAGAATACAATTGCGCAGCCTCTGACAAGTGTCGCACAGCGTATAGTGTCCGAGTTAATCAATACAAGATAAGCTGGCTCAAGAGGCAGGACAGATGACAGATAATAGAAAGGGAATCCACGTCACCGCATACACTTTCTACCAACCGGAAACGTGAGCGTCTTTGGTATTTCGGCATCACGAATAGGAAAGTTTCATTGTGATTCTGTTGACAAGAGATAGAAAGCCAGAGAACTCAGGAAATGAGCTCAAGAGGGCTTTGATTTGCACCTAACAGCGTCATGTTTCTTTATTAACACGCCTCGACCAGGCGGTAGTGAATAGGCCAGGCCATGGAATCAAAGCAGAGAGAATGTGACACTGCAGGCACATTCTTCATCCCTTCATTATCCCCCTCTGCTCACCCAGCAACAGGTACCACACCAGTGTCAGGGACCTTTTTCTTTTTTTGTCCCCCACGTGCAGGGGAGTTTAGACAATGCATCTGTGGTTGAATTACCAACCAGCATTTGTTATTATCTTTCTGGTCAAATTAATTTACATCTTTTAATTACATCCTTTTTTTTTTTTTTAATGGGACCTGAATGACAGCCTTCTCTCAGTCTTAAACCTTGTGACGTACTTGCAGAAAGGTCCTTTTGATCCCGCTCGCTCACGGAAAGCCCATATCTTGGTACATACAGTAAGTCCATCTTACTAAAATGCTCAATTTTTAAAATAGTTGTTGGCACACGTGAAACATGTATATTTTTGTTTTTCCCCCCTGAGTTATATAAGGTAATTTGTCAAACAAACGAGACAAAAATAGAGCACATTTCACCGCAAGGCAAAACTGTCAGGTCATTTGAAAGAGCAGCGAGTTGTGTGGGTAGAGGTAAACAGAAAACGTAATGACTGACATCCAGAATCAACATCAGACAGGCCCCGGCATCATTTATTTGTGGAAAAGCAGCAGCCAGGCCTGCTAGGATGAGTGCATGGAGTCAGATCATATCACACGGTGCCGAAGACTGGCAGGAGTGACAATGCAGCTTGGCAGGGCATCAGGAAACATCTGGGCTTCACTGTGATCTCTGTGACATGACTCGCCCGGGAGCCAGGCCCGGAGACAAGGGCGCACAGCAAAGCGCGAGGCGCCGGGCCACAAGCAATCTTGAAAGGCCAAGCATGATCACATCTACATCGCTCTAGCCATTTGCAACACAAACAGGGCTTGACTCAAATGTAGGGGCAGTGGCCACCAATGCGTGTCGGAAGTCTAGTCAAGGCTCAGGTCGCGACTGGACGTAGCGGGATTAAAAAGACATGGTGCTATCCCCCATAGGTTGATCTCTGTCTCGGATACACTCTGAGCATCTCGGGATTTCCATTAGAAAGAGTGTTCTACATATCAATCCAAGCTTTAATTAAAAAGCTGCTATATTCACAGAGCCTTCGCAAGCTCGCTGGAAGCACACAGGTTGTCCTGCTCTTCTTCATGAGTGGGTGAAATGGCGCATTTGGAAACCAAATGAGTTCATTGTTGCCAGGCTAAAGCCTTTCATCTAATTTTATTGTCTGTTCCGAGTGACTGTCACCCTCTGGTAAACACTTGATGTGTCATCAGCATCAGCACCATCACTCATATGCTTGAAAAGATGGGTCAATACTCAAAGTTGTTTCATCTTACATGCAAACGTATATTTTCCACATTGAGAAAAACATTTAAAAAATAAACCTGAGGGGAAAAAAAGTTCATTGTCGGTTTAACTTTTTAATTAAAAAACAAAAACAAAAAAACACTTAATACAAAATAACATTTACAGAATAACCAAAACCACAGAAAGAAAAAAAAATACATAAGCTTTAAAAACCTTCCTTAAAAAACGATGGTGTGACATTCTCTGCGAAGCCATCCGATGGAAATCCAAGCAATCTGACTTGATCAGAGTTCGGAGGGTAAGCAGGGTCTTCTGTGAAGAGCGACTGTCCACATGAGTGTTGAACACGGGTCTGCTGGGGGGCTCAGACAGGAAACCGTTTCCTCACCATGTCGGCCAGCTGGGGATCAGTATCCGACAACATGGACTGCAGGTGCTGAAACTACACAAGGGAGGAAGATGAAGTGGAAACATGATGTTTATTTTCCACAGGAGCTGCTGGGTGTTTGGTAGCAGTCCATCACACGTCCACACCTGGCACAAAGGCCGCAATGAATCGTCTCTTTGTGGCAGCAGTTCGCACATATGACAGTTTGGCCATTCATGTGGAAATAAGTTCAGGGGATGAGAAAACGCAGAAGAAGCTAAATCAAAGACTGATTGGTCATCAAGGTGAAAAAAAGGTAGCGGCATCGTGGTGATTTCGTCTCAAATCTAAAAGGTTCTCGAAGTTCTTCAATTATTAATCAGATAGTGTCTTGTTCAGTTTGCACTTTCTAATGCAGCCCTCCAATAATATTAATAAACTACTGATGTCGAATTAGTTTAATTTTTAGAATATTGATGCCGTTAGAAAAAAAACAGTGATTAATCATTTCAAGGGCCATGCATACCTATTTGATATCTTCACTCTAATAGAAAAACACTTACGGAATGTTTAAAGTTGGGAAGTAAACTGCCCACAGCACTTAAAGTCACCTCTGTCAGGTAACCTTTCTTCACCAAATCTGCCACCGTGTCCTGCCAAAACACAGAACAGACACTCAAGTTGTTTGTCCCAGGGAAAGGACAATTCTGGTTCAAGTCACTGAACTTTGAAAAACTGCATGTGAGAGCAACCGTCGTCCATTACCTTGGGAATCTGAATGCAGATGTCAGCTAGAAATTCAGTTGTCACCTCTGCTAAAGTCTGGAGCTGCTCATCTTGCGCATCTTCCTTGCTGGTGGCCTCATCTTTGCACAACTCCTTGTGGTACTGAATCACCCGCAGAATGCTCCCGATAAGAGGAAGACCTCAAAAGGCAGAGGCGGTTGGCTTAAAACACTTCAAACCATCAGTGAGAACCAGGCACAAAAAGATGACAATGAGGACGGGCCTGATCGAGAATTTGTCAAGACCGACTCCAAGCAGATATTCTTATTACATCTCTTACTTTTGATGTGCTTAAAACCGTTGGGTGTTTTCCATGGTCAGTTTGGGGCTGAGCCGGGTCGAACCGTACCGTGTTGTTTTTGTAATTTCCGTTACAAGTTAAAAGACACACCGAGCTGCTCTGTGGAACACTCAACCTGCCTCTTGGCACGTTCCGGTGATGATGAACCGTACACAGCCAACTCGTGACAACCACCCTCCCCCCCCGAACGCCTCGCACAAACGTGTGTTGCATGACTCAACTCACGGCTGCGCAGGAGACCAGACTGAAAGGCGAATTAAGAAGTACGTTCAGCTCTCAGTTCTTTTATAGCTTCAAACTGAATCTCAGTTCCTGAGGTCTAGGCTCTTTCCTCTCCCGTTTTTTTTAGTCTCAGACATTTGCTTTATTTTAGTGGGGATTATAAATACAACTCCTCCTGTTTTTTGCAGCTTCATACTAAAGGCTTGGAAGAAAAGGGACTCTTATTGTGAAGAATTTACAGGAAATGAAATATATTTATCCATCCTTTCACCACTAGTCAAAGCTTCTTTTTTTTTTATCAGCCATATGCATTTAAATGTCATCAACTGAAGACAAGCCTTTATGTCCGCCAATCGTAGCCTGCATTCAAAACGCAGACAAGCAAACTAGATGACAGACAGTTGTGCACAGGGAAAGTCGCGCCTGCGCTCACAGCTTCCCTTTCATAGTTTTCCTTGGTGTCACTTTGTCACACAAAAGCAAAATGCTGTGGGAAAAAAATACTAAAGTTTGAATGAACGCACTGAACGCTTTGAAAAAAGCAGCCGTTACGTTACACATAACACAGTTACACATAAAAACAATCCTGTCACCTGGATCCTTTTCGGTGGCCAGGCATCTACTTCAATAGTCAAACAAGGATTTTTTTCATGTGTGTTTGGATGATAAAAACCAAAAACAGTTTGGCGTCAGTGAACCTCAATTTAAACTTACTTGTCTCATCTTTGTTGCTCCACTGACACTGACATTTATACAGAGCGTGCAGCACAGCAAATGCCTGCACCAATATGCCTTTCTGCTCGTGCAGAAGAACTGGAAAATCATTTGGCTGGCAGAGGTCTTCGCACACAACCTCACATACAAAGTTCCAAACTGCTTCTCCTGGTCCATCAGGGGAAGCTAAAAGGAAACAAACAAGTTCATCATTTATTATAGTTCAGTGCTGCAATGACGCACAGCTGAACTCAATATAACTCAATATAACAGTGCAGCAATCTAACTTACCAAAATTCTGAATGCCCTCTTCTATGGTGGTTAGGAGCTGGAAGACATGAAGGTAAACTTCCAGGCCGTTTGAGCTCTCAGATCTGTAATAACAATTTAATACTGTTGGCTGCTGATGCAACTTCAAATGCAGTGCATCTCATAGCTGTTAGCTGCAATACAGCTGGAATTTTGCTGTGCAAGTACAAACCTCTAGAACCACACGTCGTGACAATATACCGTAAATGCATCGGCCAGTCAACAAGTTTTCGCAAACTTAGAATTACATTTGAAGTGGTCCAGCGGTGTCATAGGAGTCATTAAAAGCACTGGGGGGAAAAACACCTGCTTGACTGAAAAACTTAATCTGAGAGAATATAGGGTGTGAAATAAGTAGCCAAACTAGATAAATTTAATTTATGGTAAGGGTTTACCAATTCAATGAGAGGCACATTTCTGTCCAGTAACATCACCTATAGGATGTGCTGTATTATTTTCACCTATTGTTAGACATCATCATATTGTTTGATGCTTGTGCCCATGGACTTTTTTTTTTTTTTTTTTTTAGATCTGATGGCATTTAAAATACTTGTAGAATTCTGCAAATATTTTAGACCTGCAGGTGATTGATAAACTTCAGTCTGTTCATGTGAGGTATCAAAGCGGCAGCATTTAGAAAGGAAAGCAGAGCAGTGCCTGACAGAAACTACATGGAAATTGTGTCAAAAACAACTGTCATTGACCTAATTTAATCAGAACTTGTGGCCCTTAATTGTAAACTGTCATGTTGAGTTTAACAATGTAAAACCAGTGACAAGTTTTTTTTTTTTTTTTTTTTTACTTCAATCAGAATTCTTCATTGATCCCCAAGAGAAAATTATTTTCAGTAGAGGTATTAATGACATTTTCTGAGAAAGAAATCATTTCCAGCCATGATAATGCCAATCGGACCTGCAGAAGGGTGGCTTGCCCGAAACAGCAGTGCTGACCTAGTCTTTTTTCTTTATTCACCACTTTAAGGTTCTAGAAACCAGTTTTCATGACATGAATGTTGAGCATGTATCATTTTATATTTTTTGAAAACTTCCATAAACTTCCCTGTCAAAACAATAGAACATTGCTCAGGATTTCCCCTTCAGATTCCTACCTAAGCTGTTTGGAAGCCTCGAGGAGGCATGGGGCTAAGTCTAGACGGCTTTCCCTGTCATCTCCCTCCTCAGTCGGCTGAGCTGTGACCCAACTTTTCATCAGCTCCTCGTCAAGGTCAAACAGTTTGCCAACCAGCTCTCCAACTTTCTCAAGCAGCTCCGCTGTAAAACACACAGCACAGTACTGATATCAGCCATTTTAGATCTCAAAGTACTTTACAAGCACTAAATGTTTATACATGTACTTCACCATGGTTTGTAAGACATGGTGTTTGATTTTATTACAGTATACGTATGAAAACAAGAAAACATATGAAAACAAGTAAAAGTAAAGTACTGTTGGTAGAACTGCACATGATGAAGAGAATGCTGGAGCGCACTGATGCCTGCTGTTGTATTCGTTGAAGCCACGGGGAACTGACATCTTTCTGAGAGATGCAGGTCAACAGCAATCTGCAAACATGATCAGAAAAGATAACCATTTCTGTTTCCGCCTTTTTTTTCTCACATGTCCACAGAAAATGCTAATGTCACCTGCTTGTTTCCAAAAGGGTGGGAGGATCTGATTCTCCGAGAAGGAGCAACAGCACAACACTGTGGACACACAAGGAAACTACAGTAAGCAAAATAAATCCAGTCACTGTAGGAGATCTGATTAATCACATGATACCGTTTACCCCAAATCTTCATTTTGGCTGAGGGTCAGACAAGTGTCAGGAAAACAAGCAATGTTCCCAAGGATACCCACACAAATTTCCTAAAGAAGTAAAAAAAAAAAAAAAGAAAAAACCTTAAAAAAAA
>CAAKHG010014117.1:6090-21968 GCA_901007715.1 Dactylopterus volitans
AAAAATGGGCCCCCCCCCCCCCCCCCTCCCGAGAGTCCGCGAGGACCCGGGTGGGATGAATAGGCTAACGTTAGCCTGCTAGCTCACCTGAGTCCCGGTGTGCTTCTACCGGCGCGGATCTTGGAGATTTTGACGGAGGATCCGGTGATGCAGCTGAGCGCCGCGGACACCCTCAGGATCTGTCCGCCCTGCAGAGCCCCGGCACCGGAGAGACAGAACCGACAGAAGTGAGCTCAGAACCGCTGCTAGCCTGTTAGCATGCTAGCCTGGTTCCGTCCGGCGGTGAAGCGCGGTACTCACTCCCTCCATGACGCTGCCGTCCAGCTCCACCGCGGACTGCATCTCCTCGCGGAACCGTACACCTGCACACACGCGTTCGTCTCGGCCGCTGCAGCCGCCGGTACTTTCCCCGCAATGTTTGCGCTTCTCCTCCGGGACAAGCTGGGCGCAACGCAACGCCTACTTCCGGTGCCCTGCAAAATAAAAGAACGGCTCCTTTGAAGCCGCCTTTATGATAGCGTGTCTGCTTTTAGCAACCAACGTGTTTGTCTACCATATATATAGTGTGTATTTTTGTGTATATATACATGTGTGTGTGTAGGGTTAGGGTTAACCCTATACACACACACACACACGTATATGTATATTTTTAGCCAAAACCTTTAACTCTGTTTATTTAAACGGGATTTAAATCTCTCATGGAAAGTATTCGATATCTTTAGTGAATCATATGAACGGAGTTCTGACATAATTTTATGTTACAAGTGTTTAAATGTGGAGAATGTTCCGTCAAATATTTGCATCTCCATCCAGCGAGCAGCAGCCAAGCCACTGCAACCTCGAGTCACTCTGAAGCTCCTATCCAGTCATTTAATAAGAGAGACATTGTTTTGCTGACAGAATATTTGATGAAAATTCAATTACAATGAAAGTATTCTAAACTCATTTAGGACGTTTTTGACTATCTTTCAGATGTTTAGTTTTCCGATTGCTTATCGCTTGTATTTTAGAGTCATGACACTTTTCATTTTTATGAATGCTCATTTATACGTATTGTTGTATGTCATGTTGAAGCTGATTATATATAATTAATCATTATTGATTACATTAACTTTGAGTTGGACCTCATTTACAACTCACTTGATACTTTGATCGATATTTCTGTGACATCCATGTGGAGATGAAAGAGTGCCACCTGCAGCTCGACCTCTCAAAGACGGAGGTCCTGCTCATCCCAGCCAGTCCTTCGATACAAGAGAAAATCCACGTCCAGTTTAAGTCAACCCTGCTCTCACCCCCAAAGTCTGCTAGAGACATGGGAATCATGACTGATGACCAACTTAACCTTCAAGTCCAGGTGACCTCGGCCGCTCGGTCACGTGGATTTGCCCTGAGCAGCGTCAGGAAGATCAGACCCTTTCTGTCTGAACATGCAGTACAACTCCTGGTTCAGGCCCTCGTGGTACTGCGCCTTCACCACTGTGAATCTTTACTGGCCTCCCGGAATCCACATCTGCCTCAAATTCAAAACCTTGACACTCGCCTACAAAACTGCAACCAAAAAGATCTCCTTCTTATCTGAACTGGCTCATTCAGGTCTACACTCCCTCTTGCCCACTACGATCAGCCAGTGAGGGGAGACTGTGTATGTCCATGTGTCTGTGTCCCTGTGTGAACGTGTGCATGTGTCCATGTGTGTGTGTGTGTCATGTTGTCTTCCTCTGAGGATCATTCAGGCCGGAGAGAGATCATCACTGGTCTCTTTCTGGGCCCCTGAACCTTATTTTTCCATCACTGTGGCTTACTGGCAGTTTTCCACCAGAAATCTGTCAAGGACTGTACAAAAAACTTTATACACTCAGAAAGAGTTAACTAAGAAAGTAGGAGTGCGTTTCAAAGGATTTGGAGCGTCTCTCCGTCCAATTACATGTTAAAATGTTTATGAAAAAGCTTAATATTTCAAAAAGTATAAAATGTGAAACAAAGTGGAAACATTCACTTAAAAAAACTGAAAATGTCGTACATTTTGATACACGAATGTTTTCTGTGGCGCAAACGATGCCAGAGTTACGTCGCGGAACAATAAGAATACGGAAACAATGAAGAGTCGGATAACGACAGCGTCTCCACGTTCATGCCGGTGGTGCGTGCGTGATGATTGGCTGTCGGCAGGGGCGTGCGTGATGATTGGCTGCCGGCAGGGGCGTGCGTGATGATTGGCTGCCGGCAGGGGCGTGCAGCTGTGACGTGTCAGCGGCAACAGGAGCGGGAAGATGGCGGCGGTGACTAGAGGCTCGCTCGCGCTGTTCCGTCTGGTGAGGAATGCAGCCTCATCTCATCTCCCGGGCCGGATTGCTCGGTCCGGTCCGGTCCAGTTCTTTGTTCACGGCGAATACGAGGATGTCCCCGCGCTGACGTCATCACCGCGCGCTTCCGCTGCCCGCTAATTTAGCCTGTTAGCCACTGCGACTCCTGCATGTTACGCTGATGCTAATGCTAACAAGCGGCAAGTACAATATACTCTGAGAACGAGCCGCTTATCATACTTTAGCATCCTGCTAGCGTTGTGTTAGTGAAGCAGCTGCTAGGTCACAGCGAACGTCCACGTCCGGGGAGGAACTGCGGGTCGTCCGGGGAGGAACTGCTGGTCATTGAATCTGAGGACGAACGAGCTCGCGGGGACGTTTAATCTCAGAGACATGAACCATCCGGAAATTAAACGTCAGTGTGGTCCAAGTTTGACAAAGTCAGATGTTGATTTTATTAATTTCTCATGTCCAATAAAGTGATACAGCGATAGTAATAATAGTAATAAAGGTAGCCTGCAGCAGCAGGAGAGTAGTCAGCAATCAGCAGTGTTCGCTGATTCCAAGATGGCGGCCGGGACAGGAACCAATCGTACCGGCAGGTCCAGTTTTCCTCCGCGAGGAAACAAAGCGACTGTGTTTCTGCTGCGAGTCTTTCAGCGCTCACAGGATGTGGATGTTTGTCAGGCCCATGTCAGGAAACTGTAGCAGGTGATCAGTGCTAAGCTAACCCGATTGGATGCCCTCAAGGCGTCTGTACTCCTTTGTGGCCCGTCCTGGTGATGTGTGTGTGTGTGTGTGTGTGTTGTCTCTTCCTGTCAGCTCACTCAGCAGTACCGCCGCCGATGTTTCCGGCTGCACAACTTCAGATGCGACAGCCGCCTGCAGCCGCTCGCCGCCAGACGGGACAGAAACCTGCAGATGTTGAGCAGCAGAATGCTGCACACTGCCACTGGTAAGTCCAGACTAGAAGGGTCCTGATCCCAAAGCCTGGGTCTCAGATGTGTTAGGAGGCTGACAGGCACAGAGCCTGATGACGCCATGTCAAAACTACAACACGCACTGTGGCAGTTACCCCGGCAACCTGCCTGCTCACACACATTTGCAGATTTTAGGTGACAGTATTCCTGGTTGTTGATGAAACTAAAACCAGCTGTGCTTCACTGGAATGATTTATCTGATGATGCCAGATGCCCCTAATGATGATGTTCATGTGCTTTTCAGTGAGTCGAGGACCCATCGTCCAATTCAAACTGTCCGACATCGGAGAGGGAATCATGGAGGTGACAGTCAAGGAGTGGTACGCTCAAAACCACTATTCTGCTGAGACCACTTCCGCACAGTGACCGCACTAACTACCCAGACCACCTCAATACAGAGACCTCAAAAACTGTTGAAACTGTCTCGCATTTTGTTCTCTGAAGTCAGTTTTCGTCTCGCAGGTATGTGAAGGAGGGCGATAAAGTTTCCCAGTTCGACAGCATCTGTGAGGTTCAGAGCGACAAGGCATCGGTCACCATCACCAGCCGCTACGACGGCATCATCCGAAAACTGTATTATGACGTGGACGCCACCGCCTTGGTGGGCAAACCACTGGTGGACATTGAGACTGAGTCCAGTACAGGTGAGCAGGATAATCTGGACCTAGACTTGTTTCAGGACATTGCTGGAGTCAGACGTTCCACCGCTGACGGATCAGACATGCTGACGGCAGGCGACCTCTGGATCATCAAATCAAATAGTATAGCGGACGAGTGCAGACATGCGGAGTGAAGCAGGTGGACCAACCGGAATATCTGTTTCTGTGTCTCTTAATTCTGTCTGCTGTTTGGAACCTTGTCCCGTGATGTCGTCCAATCAGCTGCGTCTCTGGTTCTTGCTCAGAATTGATCCAGGTGGAGGATGTCGTGGAGACACCCGCCATGGCTCGTGAGGAACACACCCACCAGGAGATCAAAGGTCACAAGACCCAGGCCACGCCTGCCGTCAGACGCCTCGCTATGGAGAACAACGTAAGTCAGCCAGTAAGCTTCCAGCATTCCCAGTCTGAGCGCGGTCACTCAGCATTAACTGCTCTGGGGTTTGAACTTCCTCTCAGATAAAGCTCAGTGAGGTGGTGGGAACCGGTAAAGATGGACGAATCCTGAAGGAAGACATCTTAAACTTCCTGGCCAAACAAACGGGAGCGATCTTACCCCCGGCGCCTTTTCAGGAGATCACACCTCCGGCTGCCCCCGTTGCTGCCGCAGCGCCCATGAGCCCTCCTGCCACCTTCAAAGCTGCGCCTGCCACGCCAAAACCTGTGTTCACCGGCAAGGACGTCACAGAGCCCCTCAAAGGTCAAAGTTCACCTCGACAGCAGAATGAAAATCCTTCTGTTTTCTTTTATGTCATGCAGGCTCTTATTTTGATGATCAATGAATCACCCTGGTTATTAATCAGTGTTTTCTTCAGTGATGTGACTCTGCTACACTGCAGTACGCCGTGTTATGTCGCGCTATGCTACATTACCTTATGCTAGTTAGCGTGTCATGTTTTGAGGGACAACGCACAATTGCAGGTTTTGCTTTCAAAACACCTGGAACACCATTGTGGCATTGTGGATCACGGCAGAACAGACGGCGGTTCCGTCTAGTCCGGTTTAGTCCGGCTCATCAGCGTCTGTCCTTGTGTGTCCAGTTTTCCACAAGTCGATGGTGAAGACAATGACGGCAGCGCTAAAGATCCCTCACTTTGGTTACTGTGACGAGGTGGACCTGAGCCGCCTGGTCAGTCTGAGAGCTGAGCTCAAGCCCACGGCAGAAAGTCGCGGGGTCAAACTCAGCTACATGCCATTCTTCATCAAGGTACCCGAGCGGCCCAGGTTCATGCTGATTGGTGGAGCTGTCGGTGCAAATGTTAATGCTGTGCTCTCATCGCCTCAGGCTGCCTCCCTTGGACTCCTTCACTTTCCAATCTTGAACGCCTCATTGGACGAAGACTGTCAAAACATCACATACAAGGTAACTGGTAACCGAGCGCGTAAACACACTCATGCACTCACGCACTCATGACGGATGCCGACCCCGTAGCAGCAAAGCAGCACTGTTGGACGCCAGCAGCTAACAAACACTGCAGCTGTGCTGCCGGGAAATCGCCAGCAGCACGCGCAGGAAATGACAGGCCGAGCGTGGAACGCTATCTAGCAACTGGCGGTAACAGCGGTCACCTCAGGTCAGATCAGCTAACCTAGCAGGAAGACAAACGGCTATAGACAGGAAGCGCATTTATGCTGGTAACAACAGATTTCATCATAAAAAGTGCTGTTCTGGTGTCGAAGTGGATGAAAAAGAGCGCCGCCTGCAGCTCAACCTCTCAAAGACGGAGGTCCTGCTTATCCCAGCCAGTCCCTCAGTACGAGAAAAAATCCGCATCCAGCTTGAATCAACCCAGTTCACACCTCCAACGTCTGCCAGGAACCTGGGAGTCATGACTGATGACCAACTAACCCTCAACGTCCATGTGGCCTCGGCCGCTGATCTGCTGATCTTTAAGAGGAGAATAAACCTCTGCACTTAAATATACATAAAGAATCCTCTCCATCCTCCTCTCCTGCGCCATCTTACGCACCAACATCTTATTCAGGCTTGAGCCTGCTTCAGGACTCTTGGTCCCCTCCTTCCCTCCTGACTGGGCCCTCGCTGGTGTTGTTGAGCTCTCACATGTAAATCAGTCAGCTTTGGATAAAAGCATCTGATAAATGATTGTAGAAGTGTCATTGTGATGTTTCATTCAAGATTGTTTGTGTTGAGATGTCGGGCCGCCGTGATTAGATGGCAGAAATGAAAGCTAGGGTGCCGCGCAGTCATGGTGTAGATGGGCTGTGTGCTTGCGAGAACCCTGCAACGTTTACATACAGCTGCTGGTCGCCCACGTGTTCACCACGTTGTGATTTTTGACTTGGCGATGTCTCCCTGTTGCAGGCGTCTCACAACATCGGCCTGGCAATGGACACCAGTCTGGGCCTGGTGGTTCCTAACGTGAAGAACGTGCAGCTGCTCAGTGTGTTTGAAATCGCTCAGGAGCTGAATCGCCTGCAGACCCTGGGCGCCGCCGGTCAGCTGCGGACCTCCGACATGAGCGGAGGAACCTTCACGCTGTCCAACATCGGATCGGTGAGTCCCCATCGCCCAGTAAGCCTGAAGGTGGCGCCGCAGTGCCGCGAGTGCTAATGGCTCGGTGTTTGTGTCTGAACCAGATCGGTGGGACATACGCCAAGCCGGTCATCCTTCCCCCCGAGGTCGCAATCGGCGCTCTGGGAAAAGTCCAGGTGAGGTCATCAGGGGTCCTCTTCAGCTTCATCAGAACTTTGCATCTTAGCCACGCCTCTCTGCGTGACGACATCAGTGAGGTCACTTGAAACGTTCACCTGGAATTAACCTCCTGTTTTGTCTCTCTCAGGTTCTTCCGCGGTTTGACGCTGGCGGTCAGGTGACCCGCGCTCACATCATGAATGTCAGCTGGTCGGCGGACCACCGCATCATCGATGGAGCCACCATGTGCCGCTTCTCCAACCTGTGGAAGGAGTACCTGGAGAACCCGGCCCGCATGGTGCTGGACCTTAAATAGACACAAATATCTCCCATCAGCCCCAGCGAGACCTCCCTCCTCTGGCCACCTTCGCCACGTCTTTCTGTCGGGGGCCTTCTCGTTGGTTCGCTGTCCTGGTTGCCTTTGAGCGGGGCGCTGAGGGGGAGGAGGCAGATCCCACCCTTAAATCGCACTGTTTCCATAGTGACCAACCACATGAGTGGATGTTAGTAGTAGTTTTACTTCCATATGAATCACAGTAAGACTGTTGATTCCTTTTATCTATAGAAACGGAGTGAAACAAACTGCCACCTTCTACTCGATGGATGCCATCCGAGCGTGACGTCCATTGAGAAGCTCCGCCTCCGATCACGTGACCAGCAGCAGCAAGACGTCTATCTGACGTGACACCAGAGCAGATGGAGCAAGTGATTGTCTGGCGGTGAAACGACTCGGTCGTGAACCCGAGGAATGGTTTGATGATCGTTGAATGAATCAAAGTTAGCAGACACCAGCCAACCAATCAGCAGATCAGTGTAAACACTTCCAGTATTCACAGGACTGAAACTGCGAGTCATGTGACCAGCACTCTCTGGGTCATGGGAGGTTGGGTATCCTGACATGACCGGTCCGGCCGCCGTGATTGGACGAGCAGAACGCCGCGATATCACGTTTCTTCTGGTTGATGAATCCACAGGGACCAATCGGGATTGAAATGGTTCCTGCCCTGGCGTCATGTTGGGGTGACCAGCAAGTGGCGCTGTGCCGTCAGTCCCCTGCCACTCTGACCCAAGTCAAATCTGGTAGCAGATTAGTGAAGAGCAGGTGAGCTGACATGCTAACGGATTGTAGGTTCAGGTCTGAAAACAGGAAGTTGGTCAGTCAAATTTATGACGGAAACGAGACGAGTTCTCATGACACAGAGATTCGCTCGCTGATTCCTCTCACGATGTCACTGACGGCGTCTGGCGGCTGCTGGTTTTCCTGTCACACTGACTGTTACATTTGCGTCATTTATGGTCGGTGACGGTAATGACATGGACGGCGTCTCTCCTGGTGGCTGCTGGGTAATGACATGTTACATGAGCTCTGTGTTCTGGCGGTGGGTGATGTGTAAACGGTGCTGGTTTTGTATTTTCCTGATGTTTGATCCTCAGAATCACGAGACGTTTGAGGAACTTTGAATAAAGCTGCAGTGCACAAACACACTGGCGTTGGTGACCTTCACTGATGCGTTCAGGGTCCCTGATGCCATCTTGGAAAGAGCCAGTCAGACACTTTGTGTCCTTCCTGGAATCACTGAGTCAATCACTCTGGAGAGGTCACCAATTCAAAGATCAGTCGACAATTTTGGTTTCCTGATGGTCATAAACGCCTCAGACCCGAATCGGACCCAGTTAACAAAGCAGCCATGAGAGCGTTCCACTTTGACAACCACAGATGTTCTCAGTTTCAGACACTGAGAAGAGCAGGTGCTGCAAAGAGAACCAACATGTCCTGCCTTTATCAAACATGCTGCTAAATCGGAATCCAAAACTCCCTGTAATTATCCAAACAACATGTGAGAAGTCTTTGTGCCGTTCTCTCGGCATTGAGCTTCCAGTGTTGAGTCATCGCGTCATGTTTCATCTTCAAGTCTCCGACGTTGCCACAAACCTGGTTAATGTAACGACATGCAAACAAAGGAGCCGGAGGACTGAGACATGCCATTGGGGTCACGTGACTGCAGATGGCGTCGCCGGGGTCACATGGCATCGCCGGGGTCACGTGACTGCAGATGCCGTCGCCAAGGTCACGTGACTGCAGATGCCGTCGCCAAGGTCACGTGACCTGGAGGCTAAATTTATTCATCAGATCTGAGGTCAGATTTCAGCAGAGGAGACGAAAGACTGAAGCTCCATGAAAAAGGTGAATACTACAATACTACTGTATACTTGTACTCCTGTTCACTATTACTGGTACTACTGTACACTGTGACTACTGCATTGTAGTACTTCTGTGTACTAGTACAATTGTATACCACCGCTGCTACTACTGTATACTAGTACTTCTGTATACTACTGCTACTACTACTGTATACTAGTAAGACTAGTACTAGTGTATAATACTTCTACCACTGCTCCTACTACTGTATACTGGTACCACTGTATACTACTGCTACTACTACTGTATACTAGTAAGACTAGTACTAGTGTATAATACTTCTACCACTGCTCCTACTACTGTATACTGGTACCACTGTATACTACTGCTGCTAGTCCTGTATACGAGTAATGCGCGTATTACTGTATCATAGTTGTACTACTGGTACTATTAATGTATACTAGTACGGCTACGAGAGTATACCACCACTGCTGTACTACAGTATGCCACTACAAGAACTACACTATACCACTACCACAAGTACTGCAGTATACCACTACCATGGATACTGCGGTATGCCAATACTCCAGCATACCACTACCACGAGTACTGTAGTACCCCCCTGCTGCAGTACTGCTGTGTCGGTCTCAGATCTTTGAGTCCGGTCTGATGTACAGAAGCATCGCCACTTTGTCGTTCCACTTTTAACTGTTTGGAGCACCTGACTCAGGTTCCTCATCAGGATGGTCAGAGGGGGGAGGAGGCAGCAGCTTAGAGGTCAGAGGTCATCCTGCGTGCTGTGACATCACAAGGTTGACAGAAGCGGCGGTCATGCTGGGCGTGGCGGTGTGCAGCTCAGTCAGCTCCATCAAAGCTCTGTGGGAGACCAGGATCCGGAGAATCCAGGAGGACCAGGAGGAGCAGAGGAAGAGGACGCCCCGGCATGGAGCCACAGGCAGGTTAGACCTGAGAAACGATAACACCCACAACTTTATTTTCATGGCACCAAAGATCTCCTGAATATGGTTACCACATTGTGTTTGATGTGGTTCATGTCTCTGGTTCTGGTCCAGACTGGGTGTTGGTGTTTGGGAGGAGCGGGCGGCGCTCACTCGACTTAAACAAAGGCTGAAGACAGAAGATGGGCGACTTATCCTCTGCATCGAGCAGGAAGAGTGGAAGGTAATGCCGTCCTCACAGGAAGTGGAGGGTGCTGATGATAGACCGGCTGCATCGAGGATGGAGTCCTTCTGGAGCGCTCAACTTAAAAGTGATACCTTTCATCTTCAGTCCTTGCCAGGCTGTCTGGTCCAGCTCAGTCAGGTTCAAGAGTGGCAGATTCACCGGGCTGGACTGCAGAAGATTCCTCAATTCATCTCCAGCTTCCAGAATCTTTTGGTTTTGGATCTGTCCCGCAATGGGGTCGCTGAGATTCCCAAGGAGATCGGTCAGTGCACGCTGACCCACACAGATTCAAGAGGTGAAAACCTTTTCCCTGAACTTTGTGTTTTTGTTTGCTGAGTCTTGTGTCCTGGATCCGACCTCAGGGAAGCTGACCCACCTCAGAGAGCTAATGCTCAGCTACAACAGAGTCCAGTTTGTTCCGGAGGAACTGGGCTGCTGTGAGAATCTGGAGAGACTGGAGCTGGCCATGAATTGGGACCTGAACCAGCTTCCAGACCAGGTACAGTATGAACCAGAAGTAGTCTCCAGGTTCTGCAGACCTGTGGTCAGGAATCTTTTTGATCTCTAACTTCTGTTCCTAAGCTCAGAAACCTGAAGAAACTGCAGCACTTGGACCTGTCCATGAATGACTTCACCTTCATGCCAGAGTGCCTGGTCAACCTGCCGGCGCTCGAGTGGCTCGACATGGGTGGTAACCGACTGCAGCATTTACCCGAGGACATCCACAGGTAGGAACAACCCTTTTACCTTCACCCAATCCCGCCCTGCGCCACCATCAACCAATCAACAAGCCCCTCCGTCACCAGGATGGAGAAGCTCCATGCTCTGTGGCTGCAGAGGAACGAGCTGGAGAGGCTCCCAGACAACATCAGCAGGATGCCAAGTCTGGACACGCTGGTCCTGAGCAGCAACAGGCTGAGAGATATCCCCGCACTGATGGAGGACATGTCCAATCTCAGGTTGGTCCTTCTTTTAGTGTTCATTTAGCCACAATGACTCTGTTGGTAGAGCGGCCGTCGAGGAACCGCAAGGTTACTGGTTCAATCCTCACCTCTGGCAGAGACTGTGTCCAAGGGTCCTTGAGCAAGATACTGACTGATCCTGTATCTGATAGTGAGTGCTGCTGGTGGGCAGGTTGGCGCCTTGCATGGCCGCCTTCGCCATCAGTGTATGTGTGAATGGGTGAATGAGGTGAATGAGTGTAAAGCGCCTTGAGTACCGTCAAAAGGTAGAAAAGCGCCATATAAATGCAAGTCCATTTACCATTTACAATCTAAAACAGATGTGAGTATCATCTAAGTTTTTATATAAGAGCTGCATTCTCCTTGGTCTTCTGCTGAGTTTCCCCTGATGATCTTCATGAAAACCCTGCAGATGGCGCCCTGCACATCACGCAGTCATTTGTTCGGCCCTCCCGTCCGTACTTAGTGTCCAGATGTGACTTCACGATCAGCTGAATTCACATTTCCTGTCCAGATGAACCTGCCATGTCTCTGATGATGGACTTCCCTTTGCTGGAGCAGGTTCGTGAACTTCAGAGACAACCCTCTCACCCTGGACGTGACCCTGCAGGCGCCCGAGACGAAGGCTGAGGACGAAGAGGATGACCGAGAGATGTTCGGACGAGAGTTCATGCTGACGTACATCCAGGAGGTCCGCAGGAGAGCGTGCGCGGGGCTGAGCGCGCACTGCCTTGCCCGTTAGTACCCGTAACACTGCCATGAGCGAATGAACTAACGAGCAAAGGAGCCCACAAACCATCGAATGAATGAATTTTCTCATGTTTCAGAGTCCAGCGGCTGAAAGTCATCATCCTCGTTTCTTCTGTCTTCAGCATGGTTGTGTTGCTGGTGCATCGTGGGAAATAACCTTCTTCATCTGAGAGACACCGAAGAGGTGAACCGTTACAGTCCGATAGCCAATCAAAACTGACGCTGACCTCGTGAACATAAAGAAAATGCTTTAATAGAAATGTTTGTTTGTGATAATTCTGATCTGAGCTCAACCAAAGAAAAAGTCTTTCAAAAACCCCCGAGTCGTTGCGTTGGTTTATTGGCCTGAGCTCCGACCCTTCAGGAGGTGGAAGCGGTGGGGGCGGCGCTCAGCAGGACGTTCTCCAGCGTCACCTCACTGCTGGTGTAGCGCTTCAGCCTGCCGCTGAATCCTTTGGACTCCAAGAAACAAAGTCTTCCCACATCAATCAGCAGTTTACAGAGGCGACCCAGACGCTGGCGTTCAGCCGCCGACAGGAACCTGCAGAGAGAGAAGACCACGTCGGCAACATCAGCAGCGCGCTGCAGCTGGCAGCACGCCGCATCAGCCGGCAGAAACGGAGGTCTGGCGTGTTCCTGAGCGCCGCTTTCCGCTGGCCTCAGCATCTACTGCGCATGCTCGGTGCGCACTGGGCGCTGCCGCCACGGCGCCGCCTGACTCCCGCTTCCTTGAACTGGATTTGTAGATTTGCAGATGTTGAAAGTGCAAACGGATCAAATTCTGATGCAGAAACGCGTCGTCTGGTGGTGGGCCATGTTTGTTAGCACATGGCCCAGCGAGCAGGACGTTGTAATCACACGCCGACCCCAGTGTCAGACGCGAGCAGGTCGGGCTTTAATCCAATATGAAATTACAATGCTGAGTTATGAGCCTTCACTCGGAGGTCAAATGTTTACCCGTCCACCGCATCCGTCTCCTCTGCTGGTTCGTGCTCCTCATCATCTTCTCTCTGACTGGCCAGTCGGACGCCACACGTGGCCCAGCTGGACATTCGACAGAAAAAAGAGAACTCGGCAGCTCCGAGCCCTCGCTGCTCGAAGAACTGCCGACCCACGTAGTGACGCCACTCACAGCGATGGTGACAGCACAACGCCACCACTAGACCCAGGACTGGACCAGGTCCAGAGGACACCCCAGGATCGGAGGATATACCAGGACCAGGACCCTCCTGTGCTGCCGGGTCACCTGCTGGCTCTGGTCCTAAGGGTCTGAGGCGTTTCCTGGGTGGTCCTTCTTGGAGTTGAGGTGTTTCCAACAAACATCGCAGAGCGAGATCTGGCAGCAGACAGACGTCCTGTGAGCAGCTTGTCCGGACACCATTCAAGGTGACCTCAGAAAAAGCAGGGAAATTCATTTCTGACAATGAAATGACCGTTTGCGAGGATGTTGAACAGGAACTGAAGCTATTTGATTGCTCAGCAGCCAATGTTTGTGCTGCATTATTTGCAATTAAACCTAAATGAGGACCCAACATAAAAGTGAGCCTGACGGTTCCATAGACCTGCTGGATGATTTTAATGGACAACGGTCCTGCTCGGACCGCGAGGCCTCGTCACCCCGCCCAACTCGCTGGACCCTGACAGTGCTCCTCTGAGCTGGTTAGACCACCTCTGGGACTGATAGCCAATCAGGGTGTAGAGGAAGTCACCTGATCTCACCTGTCGCTGCTCCACATAAATGCTTCCCGACTCCGACTAACGGCAGCTGGTGTCCAATCAGAGGGGCTTTACCTGGAAACAGCACAGATTCAGCTGAGCGGCTGCTGAGCGGCTGCCGCGTGGCGTCGCTGCCGCGTGGCGTCGCTGCCGCGTGGCGTCGCTGCCGCGTGGCCACCGCGTGGACACCGCGTGGCGTCGCTGCCGCGTGGCGTCGCTGCCGCGTGGCGTCGCTGCCGCGTGGCCACCGCGTGGACACCGCGTGGCGTCGCTGCCGCGTGGCGTCGCTGCCGCGTGGCGTCGCTGCCGCGTGGCGTCGCTGCCGCGTGGCGTCGCTGCCGCGTGGCCACCGCGTGGACACCGCGTGGCGTCGCTGCCGCGTGGCGTCGCTGCCGCGTGGCGTCGCTGCCGCGTGGCGTCGCTGCCGCGTGGCGTCGCTGCCACGTGGCATCGCTGCCGCGTGGCGTCGCTGCCGCGTGGCCACCGTGTGGCCACCGCGTGGCGTCGCTGCCACGTGGGCGTCGCTGCCGCGCGGCCGACCCGCCCTCGCCGCCATCACGCATCAGAGCTCTCGCAGAGGGACCACGCAAGCCTCCACCAGGGCTGAGGGTCCTGCTAAACTCTGGAACTCTCTACCCACTGAGCTAAAATTAGAGACCAACAGTTCTGCTTTTAACAAAGGACTCAAATGATGGCTAAAATCAGAACAACATGCTCACAAGGAAGCGCTTTTCACACCCATGGCCTCACTCACATATTCACACACACATTAATGCAACGCCGCAACGTATTTTACACTGCCTTTTTCCCTTTTTTTCCCTTTGTTTTATCGTTTTAAAAAGTGAAAAGCGTCGCGAATTAGCCGGTGTGCTAAAACACTTGAAGGATGCATCTGGTCTGTCCACACTGTGGCGGCCTCCTGCACAGCTGCTGTGGGTGTGTCTGTTTGTGTGTTTGTGTGTTTGTCTTGTCGGTAGGCGGAGCCTCTAACTGGGAGCACCCGGCCAGTCTCCCAGTGAGGGTATTTAGGATCGGCCGTCTCAGCCTTTCCTCCCTTCTGTGTCCTGATCCTGGCGGCGCCGTGGTTGTGCTTGGTTGGCTTCGGCCTATCTCTTAGTTTAGTTTTTCCATTCAACACCTTCCACTCATCCATCTACAGACACACTGATAATACTGATTTACGCAGCTCATAACTTGATGTTTACTTTGCAGTTGCTCTTTAATTCTATGCATTGGTTTACCCTCAGTCGCTGTGTATCTCCACTTTCTGTCATGGCTCACCAGCCGGCTCGTGACAACATCAAATAAACAACAATAATCAGAATCGCTTACTTAAATCCAGATGCTGAATGTCAACCTGCAGCCTCTGGAAGTGCACGCCAGCCTCCTGGTGTTTGCCATCCACCTGCAGGCGACAGAGCAGGATTAGATTGGAATCTCAGAGGTCATGAGAGGTCACCGATGCACAAAACACTTCCAGATGTTCAGTAACACCAAAGCCAGAAACTACTTTCAGATTTGTTTACAATCAAAATTGTTAAAAACTGATCATTTGTCAACAACTGAAGAAAATGTTTGTCATTTAGCTTCAATAATTCAGAATAATCCAGACACCAAATACTGCTATTTATCTCCCTCTGGAGGCAAAAACAACACTGTGCCAGCTTTTATTGGAAGGAAGCCTCAAACTGCATGACCCTTGACCTCCAGGTCAGATCGAACACTTGACACCAGCACTTGTCCATCAAACCTAGCTAAATGCTGAACGTCACACCATACTGGGGCTAATCCGATCATCTCCATGATCCCATCCTGCTCTCCCAAACCTCTGCCGACTGCGATTGGCCACAGCGTTGCAGATATGATGTGGTCTCCTGCCTTGAAGCGGGTGCTGCAGCGCTCCACCAGCAGCAGCTGCACGGGGTCGCAGGTCGTCGGGAGGTCACGGGTCTTCAGGGCCTCATGGATCCAGTGGGACAGTTTCCCTCGACCTGCTCCAAATTCCACAAAGCACCGCCCACGTCCCAGCAGCCCCAGCGCCTCCAGGTGGCCTAAGATTGAGGACTACGAACACCTGCCATGTTAAGACACCAGACACAGCAGGAGGCAACCGAGGCGCGAAAATGAAATCGAGGCAGGTGTGTCTGTGAGTCCAGGTGTGTGTCTGTGAGTCCTGGTGTGTGTCTGTGAGTCCAGGTGTGTGTCTGTGAGTCCTGGTGTGTGTCTGTGAGTCCAGGTGTGTGTCTGTGAGTCCAGGTGTGTGTCTGTGAGTCCAGGTGTGTGTCTGTGAGTCCAGGTGTGTGTCTGTGAGTCCAGGTGTGTGTCTGTGAGTCCTGATGTGTGTCTGTGAGTCCAGGTGTGTGTCTGTGAGTCCAGGTGAGTGTCTGTGAGTCCAGGTGAGTGTCTGTGAGTCCTGAGAGCGTCTGAGAGCGTCTGTGAGCGTCTGTGAGTCTCTGTGAGTCTCTGTGAGTCTCTGTGAGCGTCTGTGAGCGTCTGTGAGGGTCTGTGAGGCTCTGTGAGTGTCTGT
>CAAKHG010014120.1:0-14970 GCA_901007715.1 Dactylopterus volitans
ATCCATTCAGCAGCAGCTAAAATTTCTCATGAATCATCTCCAGCAAGAAAAAGAGGAGTAGATGTACAGAAGATGGTTTGACCCCACAGAGCCTTGATCTCAATATCACCCTGTCATTTGAGAGACAAAAAGTTTAATGCAATTTAGAGGACAGATAAACCTTAATGTCCTTCAGTGTTTTCTAAAATTTTGAAAATTTTCTCTCCTGTGATGTCTGACTCCTGCTTTTGAGTTTTTCTGCTGTGTGATTGACTCCTGCCCTGATTAGTCTTGCCTGTGTCTCACTTGTGAATTAGTCCCATGTGTATTTAAAGTGCTGTTTGTTCACCTTAATTACTGGATTATCATCGTTAAGTGGGTTTGTAGTCCAGGTTGTTCCTGCCATTCAAGGTACTGTTTTTCCCTCAAATTCCTAGATTCCTGATTGTTGCTATCCTGTGCATGACATCTTGGATTCTGCCTTTTGCCTATTCCTCCCTGGACTTGTTTGCATTTCCTTTCAGGTACCTTGTTTTTGACCACATATGAGGCTTTCTGGAATTAACCTTCCCACCTACCCGTTATTGGCCCATTTTTCTCTAGTTTTGAATGAAGCTCTGTGCGCTTTTTCTCACCTCCAGTTGATGATGTGATTTAGCATATAATCAACTGTAGTTATGATTATGAATGCCTTGAGAGTCATGTCACACATTGGTGTGTCAGATATCATTAGGTCACCCTTATGTGAATGCAGATATTCTTGATGTACTGACCTGTTGCACCTAGAAAGAAACTTTGTTAGGCAAAAATCCTGAGGATATTTCTCAAACAAAAATCAGTATTTGTGCTGTAAGTAAAAAAGGCTAACCATTTATCATTTAGTATACTATATGATGGAGATAAAATGTCTTGCATGAAAAGATGTCATACCATGAACCATTCATAATATAAATAATGCATACCATACAATGTCCTAAAAACTTTGTGCTTGGGTTTTATGTTCTGCACATTATTTAATGCTATTTAATTCAAGTGCTCATTTTCAACATTAAACAGCAACACAAGATGAAGCCACTTCTAGAGATGAATGTGATTTGATAACATTCAGTTGTCTGTGAGTAAATAAGAAAAAAAGAATCTTCAAGTTGCAAAGCTGGTCTGTATAATTCATTTAATGAAAACATTGAGACATACATACAGACAAACATACATAGCAAGGAGGACAATCAGAGGGTGCCATGCTTTGTCTTTTGGTGCTGTGTAGCACAATATTTCATGCAAACAGGGACAAAATAAATGCTGATAAGACTATAAAGTCATAAAACCAGGTGTGATGAACATATGATTGTCTTTCCTTTCTTGTTTGCAGGCCCTATTTTCTTCACTTCATTTTTTCCAAGATAAGCATGATTTATGACACCCAAGTCTTGAGTATAATGGATTTTTAACATCAATTATAACCTTATGATAAAAAAGAATAGTCACACTTCATTTGTTAATTGTGTTCTAGTAGAGACTGATTGAAATCATTAAACATATATGTTATCTCAATTCTTTGAAATTGAGATAAAGAAAATATATGTTAATGGTTTATGAAGTAAAATGTTATCATATAATCGTTTTTGAAACCCCAAATATGTCTCTAACTCTCAGAAAGTCATGACTTTTTAAATGTTGCACTGTCAGAGAAGGTTTTCATCTTTCTGCCTTTCAGGGTTGCAAGCCTTGTGAGAAATAGTAAAAAGGAAGCAACTTTGATACCAGTGTAATTAATGACAGAAGCCTGAGTTGTGTGCCACAGGCAGAAAGTTATGAACCAATGACCTGAGAGTGACAACAAAACTAAAAGTAGGAATGAAAAAAAAATTAACAAGGACTTAAGAATGAAAAGGTGTCACAGAAGGATAAAAGGTCAAAGTAAAGGGTAAGTCTTGTTAATATTGATATATATCTTTTCTCCAAAGTCTAAACCACTTCACTCAAACACATCTCTCACTCTCTCTTGCTCAGCAGGGGAGGGAACAAAGACATTTTTATTTAATCAAGATCGTTGTTTTCAGCATTTTTTTTCTTTAATAAGATTTCCTTGAATATAAAAGCAAAATGAAATTATGTTAATATAAGAGAGTTTCCTTCGTCTCATGTGTGGCTATAAGTCCCTGGAGTGGTGGCGGGCGGGGGGCAAGGGAGGTGCACGTATGGATGCGTGCATGGATGTGTGCTTGCTGTAAGCACATGTGTAATAAAGCAATGGAAAGTCCTCAACTATTTTGAATGAGTTTGGTACAGAGCTCATTTTCTTCAGCCTTCAGTCTCTACCATGGAGAGACACTTTTTCCTGTTGGGGACAGCATGTATACAGTGCACTCAGTGTGAAATTGGAGGAAAATTTAAAGTTAATTGTGGTTTTGTTAGAGGAAAGTTTCTAGTCATCATAAAGGGATTTTCAGCGGTAAATATGCAATCTGCACCAGCAATGCCAGCTACAATGGCAAAAGCAAACAGAGTTTCATGTTAGATTTAGGCCCAAATAAACCAAGGGCTCTTCAGGGATGTGCACAATCATCTTAAAATTAGGATAAAGCTGGCATGCGAAGGTAATCCAGCCTTAATTAGGGCTGGCAGAAAATTAACATTGCACACATGGTGCTGATCTGTGAGCTAGATTATGCAGATAGTGTACAGTCACAGATAGAGCAGGATTTCTACGATGTGCCTATCATGGATGTGTTATTTTGGATACTACAAGTTCTTAATTTAGGGGGAAAAATAGGAATAAGGCAGGAATTGTCAACCGGTGGTCCGCGCCCCTCTGATGGTCCGTGCCGATATTGCTGGTAGTCCGTGAAATTCTAAATGGAAAATAATAAGAGTGAACTTTGTAATATTATAAGCCTTCTTGGCGTCCCACATATTATTTCCATTCATTACTAGTTGTCTGTTCTTTTTAGCACAAGGTGCAAATAAATAGCCTGTATAGGTCTATCCTCCTTAATTTTAAGCTTGATGCAAAATAAAACAAACATCCGCCAAAGCAGTGGTTCCTAAGTTGCTTCTTGGTTATAATGTTGGTCCTTTGGGACAAAACCAGTTGAAAACCCCTGGCATAGAGAAAGCAGTAACATTTGTCCTGGTGAGAAATTCCAAATACCTTATCTGTGGTAATAGACAAATGAAATAAGTAATAATACATTTTTGTACAATTTTTTTGCCAATCATTGACAGTTCAAAAAGGAGAGGTCGAGATGAAAGAATGAACATTAATTGTGTCAGATTGGGGATTCTACTTCTTCGTCTGGTTAAACATCATAAGGCTACAAGAAACGTTGAAATTCCTGGTTATGGAAATCCCCCCCCAAAAAGAAACACATGTGCCTGTGGAGACAAACTAATGGAATAAAACAGCATGAATTATGAAGAACTGAATAATGCTCAGCTATCAGCACTTTGTAAGTGCCACTGAAAGTGGTGTGAAAATAGAGCTAACATGCAAAAAACATGCATGAAATAGGCCAGAGAGAACAGTACACCATCAGATACTGGTTGTTGCTTTAGGTGGGAGCTTTGTAAGATGGTTTTTAATTTTTAGAAGTGAAAAGCTTGCTCTGCAGCATAGGCTTAATGGAACAAGCATGCACAGCACCAAAGGCTTGGATAAGACAGGGCTTTGGGAGAGAGGAGAAGGCTGCAATGTATCAAAGGCTTCAATAGGCCAGGGCTGTGAAAGGCAAGATAATCTTACACAGCAATAGATGCTTCAATGGGACAGGGCAGTAATGCCTCACCAAAACCCTCAAACAAAGGAAGTCTACCTGTACTTCTAAAGTCTAAAAGATCACGAGTGTTGATGAAAGAACAAAGACCTCTGTTTAGCAATGCCCAACTCATGATCCTATCACAGTATCTGGTCAGCTGAGTGACACACCCTGAGTGACACGAGCCTACGAGCTGACCAGTCCATACAACTCCCCAATCACTTTGCCATGATCCAACATGGTCAGCCCAAAACCATTACATTATGTTGGGGTATATAAACCCGCAAGATCCACCAACTCCCCGCCTCCGGTGCGTATCCCACTGACATTGGGACTCCATGCCGACGGGAGCAACCACAACGCGCTCCTGGTGCGGATCCTACTGATGTTGGGACTCCATGCCGCCAGTGTGATCACAGCACACTCCTGGTTCGGATCCCGCTGAAAACGCGACTCCGTCCCTCACACCGTCCCTGTGACGCACGTCCCCGCCAATGACAGAAGAATTGCAATTTTCCCGGTCCAAGACTCTGACCGACTCTCCACAGCAGTGTCACGGGGGGGGGTAGTCAGTCCCAGAAGCAGAACACAGAAGCTCTGGTGCAGTTGGTAAAGAGCTTTATTAGCTTGACAGCTACACAGGGGCTCGAACTGACGGGTGAGTTCAATTCTCAGAGCAATCTTCAGACTAACAGTCCAAACCCTGTCTCTGGGACACAGAAGCTCAAAGCAGAACTGGGCCACGGGCTCCAGGGGCGGAGCGTAAGCCCACGGACCCGTATAGCTAAGTACCTTGGTTGCCGGGGGTAACAGGGTTTGGCTTACGGCGGATGCTGAGGCGCTGGTGGGGAGCGGGTAGCAGAGAAACCGGAGGCAGGTGGAGGAGTCGAAGCCAGGCAAGCAGTCTGTAGGTGCGGAGGTGCTGACGGGGAGTGAGCAGCGGAGAAACCGGGGGCCGGCGGGGGAGTTGGAGCCGGGGAAGCAGTCAGGAGACGAAGGCACTGAGGCAGAGCTTGTGGTCAATGATGGAAGGCAGATCGGTTTTACCAGGGATCAGGCAAGGCAGGCAGGGTTGATAACAGGCTGGCAGGCAGGAAGAAAACGATGGAAGGTCTCATATAGGTGCTTGAATGATCTGGAAAGGAGTGGGAGTGCAGGGAAGGCTTATATGCAGTGCTGAATGAAAAGGCTGCACCTGCATAACAGGTGAACAAAGTTGAGTCGATGGGGTGGGAGTGGCCAGTAGGTGGAGTGTAGCAGAGGCAGAGAGGGAGCTGTGACAGCTGGATGCAAAGTGAGGTAGCTAATGTAATCTACCCACTTCAAGAAGACAGAGGACAACAAGAGCCTTCCTCTTAGTGCCGATCCTCCACTCCACATTAGGATCAGTTCCCTCACCAGAGACCCATGGTCCCGCCGAGAAGACTACAACTGCCAACGACCGCTCACCAATGCTGCCAACGGCTGCTCATCGGCGCCTCCTCGCTGGGTCAAAGGGCCATAGGACGGACCACACGCACTCTCCGAGTACTAGTAAGAGGCTCATAGCTCTGGGCAGACATTGAGTTAGCATCGTGTTATGAACGTGTTTGACGGTCACATGATACGGACCGCTGCGTCCCTTGTGAATTGTATATGTGTGTTATTGTGTGTTTTCCTGCACGTCCCGTCACACCGGCGGCCCAGATCAGTGCCTGTTGTGATAGTTAAAGGCCCAGACTCACGCCATTCACCAGCTGGGCCTGTGAGTCTGTGTGTCACACATGTACATATCCCGGTGACCATCGACGGTATTGTTCATTCATCAGATTGTTCATTCCTGTGTCTCCCTCTTTCTCTTCCGACTAACCACTCACGCACATTCCACGCATATCTAAGTGCTTGTAAATCAAACTCCCCGCTCATTCACCTTCTTTCTCTGACCAACCACGCAATTGGTCAATCATTATTAGCGCCACCCTCAGCGGTGTCCGCCATCTTGATTTCGACTCTCAGCCGGGCCGCCTTTCGGTGGTGGCCGCCACACACACACACACACACACACACACACACACACACACTGTTGATTGTTGTTGCATCCGCGTGATGTAGTTAGCGAAGTAGTAATAGTGAGTTGCTGGATTTGCTGCATTTGTAAGGTTGATTAATGATTGATTTTACTTTTGTAATGAAGTCTGTTATACTTTAAAGAGAAGTTGTCCTTGTTGTGCTTGTGTACTGTGATGTAAGCTGGTTGACAGGGTCAGTGCTGAGCTCTATTCCTTCTTGTTCACCTTTAAGTGCCAATATTCTCTGAATATTGATATTTTGAGATGAACATAATTTGAGACTGATTCTACCTGTTTGATTATTAGTCCGGTGGTGCCCCATTTTTAATTAATGTTTTTTTAAATTAGGCTTTATTGAATTTTGATAATAATCAATAATTGGCATTCCTGCAATGCACAACAGGACTTTGGAAGACAGGGGAAGTTTGAACAACGGCAGATGCTTTGATAGGACAGGGCTTTGGAAAAGAGAAGGAGCTGGCACAGCAGCAATGGTTTCAATGGGACAGGATTAGGGAAGAGAGGAGAGCCTTGCACAGTGTTGGAGGCTTCAATGGGTCATGACTAGGGAAGAGAGGAGAAACTTTCTCAGTGGCATTTGATGGGTCTAAAGTGCTAGGAAGCATTCATAGAGGAAACTTGTGAGCAGAAAAGAACAGCCTTAACCTAGTACTTGCTGCAGAAGGATAGACGATTAGTGCTACATTGAAAAAAAAAAAAAATTGCATGAGCTAGACTCTGAGGAGAAAGGATAGCAGAATAAGCAGGTTGGAAGGAGAAGAAATGGGCAGAGGATTATCAGCAGCCCAGTTGCTGAAGCAAGGAATTTGAGACGCCTTGCAGAGCTCTAGTAGGGTTTTCTTTTCTTTTTTTAGTTTTAATTATCTTGTAATTGTGTCTTTTTCCAGAAACATACACAGAAGCCTATGTGTAGCCGGGGGTTTGCTAAAGTCAGAGTCAGATAGTGATTTGTGAAAATACTGGACTTTCAAAGCACAATAGAGGCCTAAGTGAAGAGTAGACTTCCGCGTTTTTCACCACTCGCAGGCAGCTAGAGACGTGACGTCAGTGTCCCACGACTATGAAACAGTTGTTTTTAGCTTGTGGTTAAAAGTACGGCTTAGTTTGTTTACTTTTTGTCTTTTTGTTTACTCTTCTAGCGAAATTATGCCTCAACATGAAATGACTAACATGACTCCAAAGAAGATGAAAAATTTGTGTTTGATGGTGCAGCAGCTACCATACAACCATATCTATTCAAGCCTGTGTATTCAGAGGAAGAAATGGTGATCAGATGGAAAGAGAGAGAGAGGCAGAGGGTAAGGAATCAGGAAAGGCCAAAGAATGAAGATGTCGCCGTAGCTGCAAATTCAGGCTTGCCTGTGCTTTGGAAAGGACAGACGGCAGTTGTTGGTGCACCTGTGGAAAGCGCAAATTAATTGACCAAACCAAAGATTGCTTTTGTTGCAATGAATTTATGTACGCCGAGCCATGATTCAAAGAGCTTCAGCGCCAAAACGACGTAATCGATCTACGATCGGAGCAGACTGTGTGCATCATCAATCAACCTGAATTTGCAAATGATTTTAACGAAGGAATGCTGACAATCTTCTTCAGATCACCACGAATAAACTGGAGTCAGAACTCGATACCACAGGGGTCTGACGGTACACTTTCTAACAACTAAGTTTACTTTGGTTAGTGTGTGCTAAAATCAATTAGCGCCGTATGGGTGCCAGACCTCAGCTTTGATAAACACTAACGTAGGCACACATTTTTAAATATGTTCAGTGCCTATATCTTAACATCGACAAAATTATCGATTTTTGAATTGAATATAAACTTCCACATGCTGAAGTTGGGTGTATGTATGGTATGACATGAACTGATAATAGGTGAGGTAATTTTTGAGACAAACATAGATTATGACTGGAAATGCCCTTTAAACTGTCTTCCCTCGTGTGTCTTTTTTTCAGATTATCTGCATCCTTGTGAGTAGCTTTGTGGCATTATTTCCTCCTACGTCTTATTGTGTTCGACCAGTTTTGTTCCTCGTGTTCCTTTTCACCTAGTATTTTTGTATTTCTGCCTGTTATGATCTCCGCCTGCCGATTCTGTACCGCTGCTCCCTCTGACTGACCTCCTGTGTACCGGACCTTTTTGCCAATAAACTGTTGAAAGACATCTGCCCCGTCTCGGGTCTGCTCCGTGGGTCTCATTGCCTGTCTGAACCTGACAGTGATACATTCTAAGAAGAAATAGAAGCATCCAATGAGACAAAAATAAACTGCCAATTGCACAGCAGCAGCAGGACAACTAAAATCAGTGGCATAGTCAAATGTGAGAAAAACAAAGCCATATACCATATAATAGTGCCTGGTATTTACAGTATAACAAAGCCTGGACAATAGTTCTCATTTTTTATTCTTTAATTAAACTATATTGTTCTGTGGAAATGATGTTCAATATCAATTTTGACTGTGACTCACATTAGGATAGCTGTGGCCAAACTGTATTTCTGTTTCATGTCTGTTCAAATTTCAAGATTCCAGCACTCTTAGAAGGGATTCATGAGTTTGAGAGGCATCTCAAGAATATATGTTGAGCCTATTAAACTATGTGATTAATCAAGATGAAAGGCAGAGTTGGAATATTGGCAGTTTTAATAGAATTGGTGATGAATTGAAATGGGTGAGTTGAGAGTCTCCAAACTGCACCAGCAGCAGACCAGTGGTGCAGGGCTAATTATTGGGGTAAGATAGGAAAAGGCTAGCTAGCCTGCTGGCCCACCATGCTAACCGCCCCAGTATGTGACTGGAGTGCTGTCAAGACACCAGTGTCATGGATAAGAGGCTATATCCCGCAGGTCATCTGTGTAGGTGAAATTAGTATGAAAGTGAATTGTGTTTTCAGTTTTATTAGGTAGTAATGTTTTCCTCTGATATGCTTCTCAATTTTTTTTACCTGTGTTTGAATGTGTTCACCGGAAGCTAGTTGAAGCAGCCCTACATCCCAACTTTAGTGAAAGTTATAAATCTACCCTGAAGTCTTATATCAGTGTCTACTGTCATTTCTGCTCAGGGTTGCTGATGATGTTGATGAGCCACAGATGAAGCATCACAGTAGATATAGATGTCACCCAGCAGCAGGAGGCTTGAGCAGCAGGAGGAGCAGACCAGCATCGTGACCTCCAGGGACCAGCCTCAGTTTCTCTTGATATTCTGTTCTGCTGCTATCAAATAAATAAGGAGCTAGTTGAATATATTTATTCCATTTAGAAGAAAAATGAATAGTGTAGCAACAGATCAAATAATGAACAGATTAATGAAAACAAAAAATAATTAAGCTGGGCAGGGAATCTGATAGTTCTGTTGGCCTTGAATGGTCAGCCACAATAAAGTTTCTTCTGGGCTGCTCTCTGCTGAGTGCATGGATGCATCTTTCACTGCTTCATCCATCAACCTTAGCAGAGGCAGCTTATGACTGTCATGTCACTAACATGCTTAAAAAGAGGAACAAATAAATATAGTAAGTCATTTTTTAATCAGAGTCACAATTATTTCTCCTGCCAGGTGGATTTATATTGTTAAGATTAAAAAGAGTAAAATATAAAATTAAGAATAAATTTTAATATCTACGGTCCATTTGTGTCTGCCTTGATCTGCTACAGCTGTTGCTAAGCAACAGGAGCAACGCTTCACAACGGAAGGGTAATCACAGCTGGCAACACAACCAGGAAGTTTAACCAGCCAAGACTATCTCAATTCAGAGACCAATCTGTTTAGCCTACGCAGTCTATGGAGGCCATGTCCTTTGTGGACCGCCAAGGTCACAGCCCCTGGAGGCTGCAAATCCTGCATTGAAACGCAGCTACTCACAATTTTAAAAAAGTGGAAACCAGAGGCTTATGTGGGCCAGAATGTAACTGCATGGAAACAGTCAAGTCGGAATTGAAACTTGAAAAGTCCCTTAATTATTATCATTCCAACTGTTTTGTTACATAAGATTCTGTACTTATCTTACCGCTTTTACTTACTGAGAAGAGTCAGATCCTTCAATAAGGTTTTGCACGGCCGCAGTATTTTCTATTAGCAAAAGGACATTTCTTCACACACAACCGACACAACACACTGTATCTGGCAATCATCGTGTTTAGTTTTTCCCTGACATAAAGGGTGTGTAGAGGAAATCTTCTCGGGTGTGAAATCATTTAGCCTTGGCTATCTGGAATGAAGTTGCTCCTTCTTGCAATAAACTGTAGAAACATGTTTTGCGCTGTGCTTCATAGGATTTGAATCACCACCCGGTGATGTGGATGAAATTCACTTCTCCAGAAAGACTATTTTTATCCTTGAGCTTGATAAGGAAAGAATGATTATAGTATTGTAATAATTAATATTTCCAGGTTAGCAAGCTAAAACTGCCTGAGCCAATGTTTCGTTATATTCTATGGTAAACATGTAGTGGTTTTAATGCAGGGGCTGATAATGTATATTGATGTGCGCGCGCACGCGCACACACACACGCACACACACACACACACACACACGCACACACACACACACACACACACACTTTGTATAGTGCCAAAGTGTATTTGAATATGAAATTTTAAATGTTAAATTGTTAAATATCTTTAAATAGTATAATTCTTGATCAGTATTTGCAATGTATTATTGGAAATGTGTGCAATGTTCAGTATAACATTTGAAACAGGACAATAAACAGGAAGTTCTCAAGAGCTACAGTATTTATGGAGGTGTACGCCAAAGCTGCCAAACATACTGTTTGACAAGAAATGTATTGAGAGGAAACATGGATTTCTACTTACAAATTACGCCAAATAAATAATTAAATTAATTAATAATTAATTGTTTACTTCAAAGAAGGTACCATGTTAGAATATGTTTAAAAGTTGCATAGTTTACATTCAATTAATGGTAATACAGACATATTCATCTGCATTTACAAGTATTTTACTATTACAAGTAGCCTTTCTGATCAAACTTTGTGTACTCAATTACAATAATATACTAGTTAAAGCATGCATTCACTCCCTGAGTCCTCTTATAACTATAATTATCTGTTCCTCTGTCATCTCTGGTACTGTTCCATCACCCCTCAAATCAGCTACAACTACCCCTATTCTCAAGAAACCTGGTTCTGACCCTAGCAGCTTCAACAATCTCTGCCTGATCCAACCTCCCGCTCCTTTCAAAAATTCTGGAAACAGTTGCCTCTCAGATTCATGATCTCACAATTGTCTATATGAACAGTTCCAATTAGGCTTTCGCCCACTTCATAGCAAAGAAACCGCTCTTTGAGTGAGATTTGGCCCCAGACGCAGTAAACTGGAACTTAGGAACAGTTGGTAATGACTTATTCACCCGACAGCAAAAAAAGGAGCTTAAGCAGATGTATTCAAAACACAGTTCAGTCTTCAGGCTAACAGCCCATACACAGTCTCTGGGTTTCAGACTCATTGAGTGGAATAAGCTGACCCAGCCATGGGATTGAGGGTGGGGTGTGAGCCCTCTGACCCGTATAGTTCAGTTCTTTAGTGGCCGGGGATAAAGACGGTTGGCTTACTGTGGGTGAGGGAGCTGAGGCAAGGTGTCCAGAGCTATAAGAACCAGCCGATGAAGCAGAGGTGCCAATGGGGAGCAAGCAGCGGATGAGCCAAGGACAGGTGGAGGAGTCAAAGCCGGATGAGCAGACGGACGCCAGAGACACTGAGGCAGAGTTCGTGCTTAGGGACAGAAGGCAGGTAAGTTTACCGGTGATCAGGGGAGGCAGGCAGGTTCGGCAATGAGAGATCAGACAGGTAGTGAACACTGGAAAGTCTCACATGGATGCAGTAGAACAATCTGGCGAGGAGTGAGAGTGCAGGAGAGGCTTATATGCAGCATTGATTAGAATGGGCTGCAGCTACGCTGACAGGTGAACGCAGTTGGGCTAATGAGGTGGAAGTGGCTGATAGGTGGAGTGGAGCAGAAACAGAGAGAGGAGCTGTGACAAAAATAACCAATGACTGGCTGCAGACTCTGGACGACTCACCATTCTTATCCTCCTGGACCTGAGTGTGGCTTTGATACGATTTCCCACACCATCCTCATCAACCAACTAGCCGCCCTTGGAATATCTGATACACCCCTGGACTGGTTTATATCATATCATTCAGGCTGTACTCAGTTTGTCCAACTCAAACATTTAGAACCCCTCTACCCCCTTCTCTTCTGGTTTACCCCAAGGTTCTGTCCTTGGACCCCTCCTTTTCATTATCTACAGCTGCCCTCTTGACCATATTTTTCGTAAATATAATATCCAGTTCCATTGCTATGCAGATGACACCCAGCTCTACTTGTCCATCAAACACACCTCTTTCCTCCCTCCTACCGCTTCTCTGCCTCCCGAGTCCCTCTCCAATTGACTTCAGGAAATCAGATCCTGGTTCTCCCAAAACTTCCTCAAGCTCAACAGTGATAAAAGTGAACTCCTCCTTATTGGCACCAAATCCACCCTCTCTAAAATAAATGATTTCTCCATCTCCACTGAAAACTCATCAGTCTGGTTGTCATCCTGGACAGCGCCCGATCTTTTCCATATCCCATATGAATAACATCACTCGGTCAACATACTTCGATCTAAGCAACATCTCTCGCCTGCGCCCACCTCGGTCTTCCAACAGTGCACCCTGGTCACGTCCCGATTGAACGACTGTAACTCTCTCCTCTTTGGTTTACCCGACTAGTTTATCCATAAACTTCAACTGGTTTAAAACTCTGCTGCCTGTTTTATTACTAGAACCTCAGTCACATAACACCTTTCCTGAAGCAACTCCAAAATAAACCATTAATTGCAAACCTTTTTGTGGCATCCTCCTTATGTTATGGTCTAATTGAGCCTTAATTTTGTTATTGTTTAAATTTTATGAGGCCATAACAGCAATCAACAATTTTGCCCCTCAGTACTTCACCAAGCTTCTCCATATCAAGACACCCACCCGCTCTCCAGGCAGGTGCTCTACCTCCATCCAGCTCATCCTTCCACCTGCTCACCTGGTTACCATATGGGCAAGAGCTTTCAGTCACTCAGCCCCTCACCTCTGGAGCTCTCTGCCTCATAATATCCAACACTCAACTTCCATCACCACTTTAAAATCATACCTAAAAACTTATATGTTCAGACGAGTTTACTCGCTTTAAATAAGCAGCATTTACGGACTTGGAATGACCTTACTGTTTTCTTCAATGTTAGTATGTTTTTTTTTTTTGATGCTTGCTTTTATAAATCTCTGCTTGAAAGATTGTTTTTTTTTGTTTTTTTTGTTCTGTTTTGATTTTGTAAGGTGACCTTTGGAGTTAATAATCCATTTTATTTAGGGGCGCCTTTCTTATTATTACGCCTTTTTAAGGTCATCAATGTCATGTAGCAGGAACCCTGCATCCACGATAGTCAGGAGCTGCAGGGGCTGCTAAGTGGAATTAACAAAGTATATTTACCACAAGAAGTGTGATGTCTTTCTCATGAGTTGTTGATTATGTAATATTTATGGTAAAAAAAAAAATATATATATATATATATAGTGAAAGTACTTTCATCAGTGTTGTTTCCATTAGAATCCATGACAAGAAACCAGACTCTCCGGGATTCAGTGGTGTGTCCATGAAAAGTGACGCCTCTATAGGTCATCTAATTGATTTCAAACATGGAAAGAAGTCGTCTGATCAGAGGTGAGATCAGATGTTTGTCTGTTATTTGACTGGAATCATCAGAAATTATGTTTCTATTGAAGATCATAATAACATCTTCTAAAAGACAGGCACAAAATTTTACCAAGAGTCAAAGGTCAGGCAACAGTCTTTTGTTTTTCCTGGATTCATTCAACTTTAACACTGCGTGCCCTTCTGTGTTCTTGGACATCGTCTTTTCTTCAGAGTTGATCAGCAGAGCTCAGATGGTCTCAAAGGTCCATCTGTCCAGCAACATAAGACACAGCTAGACTTCATACTGATGGTATGTAAATGTAGCGACCAGGCTGGAGACCAGCAGATCTTCAGTCTGTCACATCACTTGATGTTGGTTTCAACTAGTTCATGCTGACATTTGATTCTCTTCCAGCTGCTCGAGGAGAACATGAACAGATTTATGAAGAACCAGATGAAGATAGTCCAGAGGATTCTGAGTGCAGATTACCCAGAATGCTTGGAGAGTCAGAATGAGAATGAGGAGGAGGAGGAAGAGCAGAGGAGCTGCAGAGAGGCATTCCTGAAGATCATACTGCAACTCCTGAGGAGAATGAAGCAGGAGGGGCTGGCCGACCGTCTGCAGAGCAGTAAGAGGATCTGAGCAGCTTTAACGTGATGGAGAGAGGAAATGGAAGCAACGTGGGAGAAGATGACATTTCCAAACTCTGCTGTTAATATGATGCAAACTTCTGCATCACTTCTATGAATCCATCTGAGCTGCAAACAGCCAGACGTGTTTGTTCACATCTGTTGAGCTGAATAGATTTCAAAGTGAACAAAAACAAAGAAACATGCAGTTTGATGTTCTACCAACTTACTGGTCCAACCATCTGACTCATGTCATCTGTTCTTTCTTCATTCAGGAAGTATTGTTCCAGAGTGTCGACGTAAACTGAAGTCCAACCTGCAGAAGAAGTTTCAGTGTGTGTTTGAGGGTGTGGCTAAAGCAGGAAACCACACCCTCCTGAATCAGATCTACACAGAGCTCTACATCACAGAGGGTGGGACTGCAGAGGTCAATGAGGAGCATGAGGTCAGACAGATTGAAACAGCATCCAGGAAACCAGCCAGACCAGAAACCACCATCAGTCAAGAAGACATCTTTAAAGGCTCAGCTGGAAGAGATGGACCAATCAGAACAGTGCTGACGAAGGGAGTGGCTGGCATCGGCAAAACCGTCCAACACAGAAGTTCACTCTGGACTGGGCTGAAGACAAAGCCAACCAGAACATCCACTTCATGTTTCCATTTACCTTCAGGGAGCTGAATGTGCTGAAGGAGAAAAAGTTCAGCTTGGTGGAACTTGTTCATCAGTTCTTCAGTGAAACCAAAGAAGCAGGAATCTGCAGCTTAGAACAGTTCCAGGTGGTCTTCATCTTTGATGGTCTGGACGAGTGTCGACTTCCTCTGGACTTCCACAACAATCAGGTCCTGACTGAT
>CAAKHG010014122.1:0-24417 GCA_901007715.1 Dactylopterus volitans
GTAAACATTTAAACTTGTGTGTATGTGCGAATATACGCACACACACGCGCACACACACACACACGCAAACTGCAGTTGAACCAATAAATAAAGAAGGGTGTGGTGAAAAGGAAAATGTGGGGGGAAATGGGTGTACACATGTGATGCCGGGCGGGGGAGAGGAGGGGTTAAGGGATGAAGGAGAAGGTGAAGGTATGGCGCTGCTTAAGGGTGCACAGATGTTGAGGCGCGCCGCCGTGCACATTCGTTAAGCGCCCCCTCCGTGGAGCGTCACCTCCTCCCGTCTTAATGGCGGTGCTGCAGAGAGCAGCTGCTGCCGCAGTGTTTGCTCTGCCTCGCCCTCCGCTTGATACATCCACTTCATATCCCCCTTGTTAGCATCAGCGTGACTGCGTCGTAGCACGGCGAGACGGCGGAGGTCTGATTCTCAGCACGCTGCGGATTGTCTGTCTGAAGTTCATTTCAAGTTTTGGGATGTTTTAAGGATGACAGATGTTCATTTTTAATTAAAGAAGGGCTGCAGTTAGTGCCTTAACTGGTTGGCTCTTCCCTCCGTCTCAGTAACAATAAATATCTTGATTTAATTCCATGCTTTCCGCCGCGATGTTTTGCCCGCAAACTTTTACAGTTGGAGCGTATGAAACAATAAATTGCTTGCAAACTATCCTAATTGCACAAGATATGGTGTATAAATATAGCCCCCACACACACATAGATCTGGCTGATTTAACTACATCACATTACTCCGCTCCTGTTCTGCTCGGTCTCCACAACAACAAAAAAAAAGTTGATGTTTTCAAATGTTGCAACAGCCAAGACCCATAAATTTTTGAAAAGGTGGACATTAGTGTCATCATGCAGTCTGCTCGCTTTGACTAACAGGCTTTGCAGCTGACAAGAGATGACGGTGGATTTGCTTTGCTCACTCGCTCCAGATCGTCTTTCTGCATCCTTCCCTGCCTTCGTGCGTCCCCAGAAAATGCGCTCCGTCAGCCCGCTGCGGACTTCGCCCCGTCTCTCTTCGTCCGAGGCAGCTCGCGCTCACATAGTTTGTATCACATGCCGGCTGATCCAGATGATAGCTGCCAGCTGCAGAGGCCACATGCCGCAGACGACCCCGTGTGGTAAATGAGGTAATACCCGTTTTCTGCTCATCACATGAGCGAACAAAGGGAGAGGTTGGACAACAATTCAGATGCATGCACATTGTCTTCTCCCAAAGAAGTGAAAAAAAAAAATACATGATCCGCTCTGAGGATTGACGGATTTCCAGGGATCATAATCACAATTCTTCCTTGTACTAAGTGTTACAGACCCAAAAGTCCAAACAAATTCATGGAATCGTGGCATTTTCTAAAAAAAAATTCTCCCTGCGTTAAGACTAGACCCCTGTAAAGATAAAAAAAAAAAAAAAAATTCGAAAAGCGTCCAAGCCCTTGAGAGAGCTCCTAAGTTGGCGGGAGGACTTTTAAGAGGCTTCAGAGAAAATGGTGGGACCAAAACGGAAGAAATATTCAACAAACGCTGAATATTAGCGGGTTAATGACACGCTCTCGCATGGTGCAGCTATGATGTTTGTGGTCCATCTCATCAGAAAATGCGCTCACATCTGCCGCCCAATGCAATAACGCGGCAACGCTTAACGGCACTTTCGCCGCCTCATATTGTGTGGCAGGTCATTTTATTTCCCCGGACGCTCTCACCTGCAGCCTCGCTACAGGACATTCATTCATATTAACGGGCTTCTCTGCTGTCGGTGGTGTCACTGATGGGACGCCGCTGCTTATATTCATCTCTATTAACAGACTCTACATGTCATGATGATAGGAGCTGATATTACTACTTGTATGGCTGACCGGCGATCGCCGTGACTGATTAAAGCCGGTGGCCCTTTTTTTCCCCCCCTCGTTAGTGTCGAATAGCTGAAGAATTAAAATGATCAGCATGGCAAATAACTGGATAAATAAAGGAACCAATCAGTTCGCAAATAAGTACGCCGAGTATCCTCTGAGAGGGTGTTTGTGAGCAGAGTCCCTGATCTACAGCACCAGACAGGAAGCTTTGGTTTGTCACCAAAAACGGGCCACAGCTCATCCAGAGCCAGTGAGTAAACTGTTTGCAGTGTGAGCAGATGGTTTAGGTGAAGGCATGCACGCCCTGGGGGAGAAAGTAAATATTTGACTGTTGGTAGTTTATGATCAGACTAACTGAGTTTCAATTTGGATGGCTTAGCTGAGCGAGTATTTTTCCTGTTGCAGCTTTATGTGACAAAACTCTTGGTTAGGGAGAGCGAAAGAGGGAAAATCAGGTTAAATTAGACCCTTTCACAATGTGAGACTCTCTGGCAAAAGGCCTACAGGGCAGACTTCTACCATAGCTTATGGCACTGTTGGCTATTGACATCTGGGTGATACTAGTATGTGCCTCAAACCTATTTACACTCTTCCCTGGAACATCTCGTGGGTGTTTAATACTTTAACAAAGTTCTGATGTAACTTCAGCCTGCAATTATATTGATCAACAATGCGGAACAAGTTTAAAGTTCATCATGCTAAAGGGCATTCTGCCAAATAGTCAAGCCAAGGGAAGAAGAAAGAAATCAATCTCTATGTTGGCCTCATTAAAATCTTTTACATTTTTGTGGTTTTCCATTGAGTCAACAATAGAAAAACAAATCGAAATCACACTTTTCTTTCTTGAGTCAAACATCATGTAACGTTGCAGTGTCGGGAGCGAGCAGGGACGGGCTGCTCACGTTCAACGCGTCTATTTTCTGAGCGGTCAAACTGCCCGTTTGTTCGGTTTTATTTATTCACATGTTTTTTATCGTGATAATTTTAATCGACAGTGGACCGTCTTTAAACCATCAATACATGTGGATAACAGAGCTCCAACGTGCAGGTTACCTCCTATTGCGCTCTCAGTGATTGCTAGTGTGTATTTTATTGGTGCCCTGTAAAAAAAAAAAAGACGCCCCTTTTTAATTGGAATTCGGTGTTCTTAGCAGTGTTCTAGGGGAAAGTTATTATCATTCACAAGCTTTTGAATAGATTATCAATCTATACTAAATTTTCCGTTTTCAATATATTCAGGGTGAATGATGTTTGAATAAGCTGTGGGTTGGTTTGGGCCGAAAAGTCTTCTTTTTTTTCTTTTTCTTCTCATCCCTAACAATTAGCCTGTAGGAGAAGAAGATAAACTCAACATCCCTTTTTCCAACTATATTTTACCTCCGTTGTCCAGTTATCTGGATACCAACAATACCATAATCAAAGGTCATTCATAACTCATTTACTATAATTTTTCAGGCACCAGCCAAGCTATCATTTTTTTTTTCCTTTTTTCTTCCGACGTGCGAAGTTCCATTTGTTCTCGACCGAATGTGTTGCACCGTGACAAATTTCTGCAAACGTGTTACATTTGGTGAGGAGCGATTTTAATTCAGGCCACAGGATCGTTTTTCGCACTCTGAATGTGTGAAATATTGCAGGGGAGGGTCGGGGTCTTTGATCTCACATGTTTCTGCGAGAGCTGTCTTCTTCCTATTGCTCGAGCCTCACTTCATCACAGCCGCCTTGAATATTTCATGCATCCTTTTTTTTTTTTCCTTTTTTTTTTTTTCTTTTAAAGTCACTGTTGCTGCATATGGTTCAATTCAAATCAAGCTGTTGTTGTTAAAAACGTAATTATAAATAATTCAGGATTTTTTTTCTGAGGATTCGGGTCGACCGGCAGGAAAAGTGAGGCTTCTGTCAACGATATAGAGGTGAACTTTAAGAACTTTCAGGTTGTGGCACATGCTGCGGATATTGGAGAGCAATGTTACAAAAGAAAGGTTTTAACCCTCAAAAAAACAAATGTTTATGTGGCCGTTCAAGATAGCCCTGACACATGTTCCTAGTTACGCTTGAAAATGTGAAACATAAATCCAAGAGCAAATTACCAATAAGAAGTATGAATTCCTTCCCCTCGTGAGTGCCTACATTTCGCAGATTATTGCCCGACGACGGCGACAGGGCTGTTGGGTTTCTCATGAATGTGAATAAAGTGACCATGACAGGCCATTTTGTTGTTTTTTACCAATAATGGATCGCATCTTTAATTGTATGCAACAAGCCTGCAGTGGTCCATTAGGCACAATAAATTATTTCGAAAGTTTTTGGTTCGAGGGATTACAAAAACTTTGGCCGTTCCCGCGCCGTTGCCGCCCCTCCTCTGGCATCCACTATCAATTTGGTTTGTTAAACGAAGGTAATGCAGCCATTACAAAGTAAAGCAGCGGTGGCGCACAGCTCTTCGCTCGCATGTAAACCGACACCCTTAATGAAATGGAATTTTTAAACACCCTGGCCAATCCTCAGCAGACTAATAACGCACCCGTCCCCAGGGATGCAACGGACCTAAATTATAGGAAGCAGCCCAGACAGACAGAAGTGACACAGACCCGCATGCGAAATGAGCTTATTATCCCTGTTATTGTCAATGCAGCACAGCCAAGCTGTCAGTGATCACAACAGACATGTTATATACGACAGCGGTATTACAGCCGCCGGCCTGATAAGAGGAATGATCCACACTGGTGATGAAAAGAGACAGGTGAGATGGAGAGGAAAGAGGGGGTGGGATGGAGGGAATGGAAAGGAGGCAGAGGGAGGGGGTGATGTGAGGATAGCAGGCGGGACGGCGCAGAGGAAGGATGGAGGGAAGGACGGGAGAAAGAGTGGATGTAGAAGCAGAAAGAATAATGGATGGATGGTGGTAGCAATGGGTGGATGGTTGAAGGGATGGAGGGTGTGTGTGTGTGGGGGGGGCTAAATATGGGAGGGGGGCGCTGGCTATTATCCTGCATCGATTTACTCCAGTCAGGGATGGCTGGACGCGTAATGAAGTGTGGGATCTAGGGGTTGCCGTGTGCGCTTGTCTGCGCCTTATAGCTTTCTGGATGTATTGTGGGATGATGTGTCACCTGCATGTGTGTGTGTGTGTGTGTGTGTGTTACATGCAGATGCTAAGGTCTAATTTGCAATGGCTGAGCACAAAATCAGGTCCTTGTCTCCAGGATGCTTTGCTTGAATGAGTCATCGATTGACTCTGGGCAGCTTCCCGATCATTAGAAATAATAAAACCGAGCTAAAGATAAATTACATTTCCACGCCCTGTAACATCGAAATTATGTTAAAGATGCAGCAAGTTTAGTGTAGTAACTTGGTCTCGTATCTCAACTTCAAAGAGCATTTGAAAGTGAAATCGCAGAAATGGTATTTCAATTTCTGATCCAGCACTCTAACAGCAAGCTTTCTTATTTAAATTTAAAGGATCAGGTTGCATATTGGATGGGGGGGGGGGGCCGCGTCTTATAGAACAGCTCAACATTAAAAGGAATTTCAGAATATGTTATCATTATCTATCTGCTCACAACTGGATTACATCAGAGCTCAGTCCTTTGTAGTCAGTGAAAGACTTCAATATGCTCGGGTTTATGAATTTGCAACCTTATTATGGTTCACAGGCTTTACAAGAAATGTATTATTTTTACCTCCACCAACATGCACGGTGGTTTGTTTGTGTTTATTTGTGAGTAGAATTATGCAAAAACTACCACGGAACTTGGTGGAGCGGAAGAGAATGTACCCGGGAGGAGCATATGATACACTGTTGCCCATAAAGTTGTAATACGGTATTTTTCACCTCTTCTCATGCAATGGATGTGGCAGTGTGATTTATTCTTGCTAGATAAAGCGCATATCTTCCCAAAACTTTATTGATCACTCTGGTCAGAGGTGATAGAATAAATAGAGGAATGTGTCTAAAAGCAAAATTATTTCAACTCTATGGGCAACAAAGTATTTTGGGGTAGATCTGTTTAATGAAGCTAAAATCCGATTTTTTTTCTTCAATTTTTTTTTTTTAATTAGTGAAGGTCTAACGTCTATTATATGCAGAAAAATATGAACCCAGACGTGAAATGCGACAGCAAATTGCCGAATCAAAAGTTTGCCGATCGAACTTTATCAGACCGCTTTCCCACACCTCCTCCCGTAGTTTGCCGGTTAATCTTCTTAATTTTCCCTTGAAAATTGCCGGCCGTCCACTGCGGACGACTGCATCAAAGCAGCACCAGACAGCAGGGGAGGAATTTGTTGCAAAAGAGGAGTTACATCAGGTGCAGGTTCATAACAAAAGGTAGCGAAGGGAAATCCAGAAACATTTGTCTCCCTCCGCGCTTCACCATCGGCTCCCTCTCCTCCTGCATCCCTGCCTTCCCTCCCCCGAAGCCCCAGACTTCCTCTCCCGGTCTAATCCGCTGCTCGACATGCTCCCTCTTTGTTCTGCGACCCTGACAAGTCATCTCGTTCCCTTGCTCTGAGGACGGCCCCGGTGTGCTCAGGATAATGGAATGAAATGCTGGAGTGATAAACCCCCCGAGGATGCTGGGAGAAAACACAGGAGTGTGTCAAACAGGGTGATAACACTCTATTCTCCCACATGTCTGTCGGAGGAGCAGGGATTATGGTTTTACAGGCGGGCTTTGCTGATTTGCAGCTGCTTTCTCCAGGCTGGGATGTTTACTCTGGAAGGTATCATGGGTGTCAACGTGGCGACGCAGGAATACCATCTCTCTCGCGCAGAGGTCCTCATTAGGTTTCAACAATGGTTCACGCCGAACAAGTTCAAGTCACCAAATTGAAGTCTGCTGCGGGCTCGGCGGACGCCGAAATTCCTGATGAAATGCCACTTTAATCAGTCATAATAATTTATTCAGTAGCTCTGAGGTGTTCAACAGCTGCTCCGCCGCCAAAGCAGAGGGTCACTCTAATAGGCAAATGCGGCCTCACCTCATCTCTTCTGGAATTTGCTCAAGCAATTTTAGTGCTGTGACATTTTAAGGTCTGGAGATGTTCTGCATTTCATGTCAACAAATCCCTTGAAAAGAGTGAAACTCACAATAAATCGAACTAAATTATTATTTTCTTTGGGGCCCGAAGGCAGCTACAACCTAATAAACTGCACCACAGACATCCATCTTTGTCTGAAATGCTATTAAAAACTCACAAATGAGTTTATTTTTTTATTCGATTCCAACAAACTCCGTCATGGTTCTTAAAATATTCACATGAGCACCAAAAGTGTTTTAATCCACAGTTGACACATCAGTGCTTCCTCCTGTTTGGGTCACACTTGTTATCGTGTTATTTTTGACTGTTTGAAATAAATAACAATTGTTTATTTTTGTCATCTTATGTGGGAGTTAGTGGAGCTGAGTGCCACCAAAAATGTAGAGGACACTTAAACACACTGTTAGCCTTTGCTAACATAATGGTTAATTCAAATTAAGGAGGGTGACGGGGTTATAGCAATGAGACCAAAAAAACTAACAATCAGTTACGTAAACGCAGCAACACACTGTCTAAGCATGGTTTTTTTAAGCTGCCAGTGATGCGAAAGTGATGGCCCCTGTTTTTCCTCAACACTCAAAAACTGTATTAAAATCGCGCAATTCCGATGGCACTGTGTCGGCTTTGTTTGATCCGATCTAAACAAGCAAAGCAGGGTAAAGATGGCGTCTCCTCATTGGCGGTGTCGCAGACTCCCCGCTTGCGGTTGTGGTGTAGTGTCTTCTGTCGCCTCTGCATATGACAGAACGCCATGTTATTGCTTTATGCGAAATTTGATTTGCTGTATTGAAATAAGGTCCCCATCTATCTCCGCAGGCAAACGCAGGGTTTCATTAAATTGCTGCAGAACAAGGGGGAAGCCGTCAGGAAGCCGAAGAATTTAAAATGTAAATTTGACTTTTGGTTTTCCAAATGAAAACACGGGTGGCGTGGTTTACAGGGCAAATATATCTGCTGTGGGAGACAAAAAAAAATGTAATTGATTTCAGTTGGACTCAGAGATCTGTACGGCGCAACCACTCTCAGCCTCTCCCATGATTCCCCTGACAGTAATTGTTAGCGAGGAGAGTTTGAATACACACTCTCTGTGCCTTGATTGGACTGAAATGTACTGTATTCTAGAGTTTAGACCACAACCTCACAAAGCGTAATGAAACTTTTTTCTATGTGGCAAACACTGTCCAGGATTCAGAAGATGTCCAGACTTTGAGTTTGGATTTTTTTTTTTTTTTTTTTTTGGTCTTTGCCACCACAACGGTAACGAGTGCCGCAGTTGAGACAGTGAGGCGAGGGATCAATAAAAACTGATCAGTAAGCCTGGTTTGTAGCTGCACAACAATTATAAGACTCCGAGGCGCTTTCAAAGTTCACAAGGCCATTTCTGGCAAACATTCCATCTTGTGCTATTACACATTGCCATCCACCTACTCTTGACCCCAATCTTCCAGACATCCACACAGGTAGAACTCTCAGCCGCCACATTTGACTTATCCCCTGCCCATCTGACAATTCCCTACACTGACCTTGACCACAGAGAAAGAATGAAATAATGATAATCGAAGTAGTATGGGCGGGTGCCTCATAAGGAAACCTCCCACCCTAAAAATAGAAAAGATGGCAATTAAGTGCCAATCTAATCATCCCTCTGGTAAACGAGCCCTGAAGATTCCACCCTCATATCCCCAAGGCTTTTTTTTCACACCACTTCCTCATCATCGCCGGCTATCGGCTTAATTACGCCCCCGCCATCCCCAGATAAGAGAGTGATAGCCTTATCACCACGGCTCATTTCCAAATCCATGAAATTAATAAAGTCTACCTCCCATCTCAGTTCTGAGGCCAAACTTATATTAGCTGTCACATCCGAGAACTCAGTGAAGTAGTACTTCGCCTCTTCTTAGTTGCAAAGAAACGCTGCAGGAAATCACCCTTCAGGAGATTAAAGACAAGGAGGCAGAGGCTTTCTTGTGTATAAGGTAAATGGTATTTGGGCTGCAGTTTTTCACCCAGATGAGGGTTTCGTCGGTGCAATAGTTTCATGATTCCCGTGCTTCATTTCTCATTCACACAGTAGCCGGATAGTCTGTTTGGTTCGCTTAATTTTCCTTAATAACCACCCTGGGAAAACAGCTAAATTGCACAGTTGTGTTTCCTTCTCGAGTGGACTTTGCATGCATTCCTTTTTTTGTGTGAAATATCAATTAGTGGGAATATGCTGGAGCGCAGCCTGCAGACAGTCCATAAAACACCACCGCCCCCCCACTGAGCCCCCCACCTCCCTCCGCAGCTAGTTCGAACGGATCGGTTCTTCATCTGTAGATCATCAATAAACCACTAATCAAATAAGCCTGAACCGCTTTCCAGTCGGATCCACCTCTCGAGCCCATGACTTTTCAAGCTCTCCGTGTTGGCTGCTGTAATCAGTGGGGAGACAGCTGGTTTCGCCGAGCTGTTCCACCTGCCCGCTCCCCTGAGTAAAAGGGCTGTGCTTCACCGACCAAATCCACTCCAAGTCTCTCTCCGAGGCACACTCCAGCACCACTGGCAGGGGTCTCAAACATTGATTTCTGGGGAAAGAGAAGCTTGGGCGGACCCGCGCCGGCGCTGGCAGTGGAATGAGACGGGCTCCCACTAGGTTTGGGCCTGTCATTTATTTCTAAACGACGGCAGATGGTGGGCTTGGCGCTTGTACCATCCGCTCAATCTCCCAAGGTGCACCTCTGTGATGGATGTGGCGAATGGGAGCGCGGCGGAGAAGGGTGAGGCACATCTGCGAGGGACGATAACGGGGGGCAAAGTATGTCTGGGCTTTCTAGCCATCAAGTCCTCCTCACATATTATTCATTCGCGCACGGACCTCTTGAGGACTCGCACCTTTCTAAGTTTATTTGCTTCTCGCTTTTTATACCTTTCGCAGCCCTTATCAACAGGACACATTGGTGTTTGCCATGCAGGTGGACTCTCAGTGCCCAACGTTGCCACCTGGCTGCAAAACTTCGCAAACTTAGCTCCCAGACTGAAATATCCCCCCGTTATGCTCCCAGTAAATCTTCACACAATTCTAAAACTGCAGCTGCATCGAGGTCTTTATGGTTCTGACAGAGTCTTTACTTACGCAGACACTTTTATAGGACGTTATACATAATTTCTTTTGTACAAATTGATACATTACATTTCTAAATGGGCCTTCATTCCTTTTGGTTATTTTCATTAGCGCGCGCCGTATTAATGGATGTCTGCTGGGTGTCTCGTAGCGCTGTGTAAAGATGTAAGAACATTGTGATTTGTAAATTGTGCTTCACCACATCGCAACCACTCAGATCCTGAGCGGGATGGAATGAAAATTTAAAGAAAAGATTTGAGTGCTTCCGAAATAGAGTAAACCACTTAAAGGCCAATTAAAACTGACAGATTTGTTTACCCAGAATGCAGTTTCTTGTCTGTATTCTAAGACTTGCTGTTTCCGTTTTGCTATTAATGTGCTCTTACTCAAAAAGGTTGAAGTGTCTGTTAAGTCTGATGTACACATCTCAATTACCCCAAACCCAGGCTGCTTCCGTCAGACTGCACAGACGGAGAGAAATTTGCACTGTACATATCTAAGTAAGACTCAGTTCATCAATCAAATGCCTCGTTGTTTTTCTGACCATCAATTAATCGATTATTGTTCTCAGCTCCAAATCTGAATCTAGAATATTAAGCGTAAACCACCTCCTGAATCCACTGAATCCAGGTCTCAGGCTCGCAGGCGGCTCACAAACACACACTCCCTGCCCACACACCCTCTGACACATAAGATCACATCAAAGTGAGCAATCGCCACCTAACAACACCCTTGCAAAGGTCACGTCAGCTTCATCATCCTAATCATCGAACACCATCACGTTCTGTGATTTAGGGTTGCAGTAAAACCATCATCGCCCGCCCAACCGCATCCCTGCCCATAAACGTAACCATGGCAACGTGGACATTGGACTGCCCTCCGTCGATGCATCTTTGGGATTCTCTGCGCGCTGCTGCAAGGTGACAAGTCAGGCGTAAAGTGTCGATTTAGCTGCGGCATTGGGGAGGCTCGCGCATTAGCAGAAAGGAAATAGGAGCCAGCAAATACTTAGTGGGTGATTGGCTCCGCAATAACAGAACACCCCCTTTGGCAGCTCGTCAAGCGGTGCTATACGGATGCCATTACAAACAGGGGGCCATTAGCAGGCAGCGAGGCTATGTGAAGCATGTCGCCACTTCATGTGTTTAGGCCCCAGGGCTTTTTTAAGACGCGTATGATTCTTTTTTTCTTTTTTTTCGGGGGGGGGGGGGGGTGGAGGTATTTGACAAAGAAACGGATCGATTGATAAACCTCAAAAACTGCATTTTCCTCCAGCGATAATGAGAAAACGCTGGTGGCGCTTAAAGGGAATGCCGCGCAACAAGGTAGCACATGTAAGTACAGATTTCTCCAAAGGCCTAGTTACATCAAACCTCTTTGGGGAGAGAAAAAAAAAAAGAAGAAGCAGCAATTTGGGTCAAAACATGGCACACTGTGTATATACACAACGCCTCAGAGGATCAGACCCAGATCTGCGCGAGATCTGAGGGAACTTCGCACTGCTCTTTTAGTTCCATACAGAGCCAAAGATGTCCACATTAAGTCTTAATAGCACCTCAGAGAAGCTTTTTTTAAAACAAACATGCACACTTGCTGCAGCACTAGAGACTGGAGCTGCATCATAATGACTTCCTCGCTGTCCTTTCTGATTTTCAGGCTTGGTGCGGCGTGGAGGGGCAGTTCATGCCACAGCCACATATCCGTGCCGTTGGCGCGCATTAAAGACTTTAGCAGCTAATGCGCCGTCGTCACGGGATATTTCTATGTCGCGGTAGGTTTTTGGTATTGGCTGAAAAGTCGTGTCAGATATCAGGCAAATGTTAATCTCTGTAAAACGCATTAGAAATCCTGCAGTCACACAGATTCATGTCGACCATCATGCTCACTAACACAAGTAATACAATTAATGTTGTACAAACAAATAATTTCATATACCAATAGTTTTCTTTGTCAATTCTTGTATTTTATCATAATTGACTGGTTTTGTTTTTTTGTTTTTAATTTTTTTTTTTTTTTTTTTAATCTGAAAACAATTAGCAGCTGCTGCTCACAGATAGCTGTGCTGTGAATGAAACAGCTAATTAGCCAATTAGAGTGCAGCTGAAACGAGCGCACGTAGCTGGAATACCGGTTTTGTTGAATGCAGTGTAAACAAACTGTAAATGTAAATGGACTAAAAGAAAAACCCAACGTGAAGGGAATCGTTCCCGCTGCTCTGATTGGTTTGCGCCTCACTGCATCTTCCAAACGCAGGGGGGAAAAAAAGAGCTCTCTCGGCTTCGGTTTGTATCCGCACACATCTGACACACAGCGTTCTACATGCCCGGTTCATACTTTGTGAAAATAAATGTTCGCCTGTTACTTTTTATGAGCACAACAACAAGCAATCAGAGCAGCAGATGCACTCTGACGCTCTGCTCCGCTGATATAATGCAAAAGTACGTTACACTATATAAAATATGGGCAGATGGCCTTTATTGGGATCAGGGACCAAACAAATGTGATTGACACGTCGACATTGTCGGTGCTGCAAACTTATGAGGGGCATAGTCTTGATTTTATTCGGCGATAATTTTCAATTATCAATTTGCGCGTCCCAGAGTGCACAGCAACCTCTCGAACCACCTTGGCAGATAGTTGAAATTTCTCAAGCGTTTGACTGAAAATTACATTTATACTAATTTGTTTCCCCAGTAATGCACTGGGGAATTTTTAATTGCTCCCTATATTACGTGCCCTGACAATGTTGTTTTGTTTTGTTTTTTTTGGGCAATGTAGAAAGTGCAGCAATAAGTCCCCCGACCTCACATGGACTTTCCTGCTATATATTAATGTGATCCGATTTTCTTTCTTTCGTGTGATCATAATTACTAGATGGTGTCTGTCACTTAAATTTCAATATTGATCATTTTTGCCACTTGAGATCTCGATCTGGTAAAATGTTAATGTGGTGAAGTCTCACACTTTAAATACTTCTGATGTCAACATTGAAAAGAAAGTTTCAAAATGTTTTATTTTGCAACCAGCAGTTATTCTTGGAAAGATATACATTTCTGCATACATACATTTAAGCCAAAAAGTAAAATACATATTTCTATAACTTTAATCCCGTCAATGCCGAAAGAGTCAAGTTTATATTTTTATCTGCTCCTGGAAATAAGTAAAATATGAACGCAATTTCCGAGAGACGGAGAAGAATTCCTAATCATTATCGATTCTTTTCTATTCTAAAACTCCTTTTTAGCGGCAGCAGACTGTAGCTAAAGCTCCATAGGAAAGCAAAGGTTGGACTCCCTCTGGGGCCACCCATGCTAAAAATGCATGCGTTCATGCTAGAGCGCCACAATTCGGATGAAAGCGTGCACCAAATGGTGTGTGTTATGTAAAACGAGTCGGCTGCCCTGCTTGTTCTGGCTGTGCACTTCAATAGCTCTTCTCTGCCCTCCCGCCCATGAGATGGTGCGCCAACACCCCAGGAGGTTTATTTATTTATTTATTTCTTATTTCATTTTCACAGTCCTGCAGGCACCTTCACTGACAGCCATCTCATTAGGAGAGCAGAGCGCCATGCTCGTGCGCTCGCCGCCAGACAGGCCACGCCACAGGCTGCATGCTAATTGCGGAGGCGTAGCCAGCGTGAGACGACCTTGTATGGTAAAAGGAAGGAGGCAGAGGAGTCGGTTTTTGTTTGGCGTCGGGCGAGCAGGGGGTTGTCCTCCGCAAAACCGCCCTCGTCCTGACCTTGGGCAGCAAAGTCAGCCAAGTCTGACCACTCGCTGGAGTAAGATCATAAACGTCTCATTAGAATTAAAAAGGAGGGGGGAAGAAGGAGAAAAAGAAAAAAAAAAGAAAAAAACGTGGCGTGTAATGCGGATAGTAAGTGCCAAACACGCTGCGTTATATAACAGCATGAAATGAGCGTCTAAGTCGCTGACATCATCCTGACATTAATTTGCTGCAATTTCAAAGCCTTTATTTATATAATTTTTTTTTTTTTCTTTTCTCTTGACAACTCATTAGCTCCAAGGCTTCAAGTGAAAGTCACATTCTCAGGCGCGTATTGGCAGTAATATACAGTACAAACATTCACCTTTACATGTCTCCGCCGTATTATACTTCTGAGGCTTCACAAAGGGCAGGCAATTTCCGCTCGACATGAAAAGCTGCTTCTTAATCCTGAATAACAATGCAGATGATGCAAGACAGTTTTTTTTCTTTTTTCTTTTTTTACGTTGCTGCAGTGCAGATGGGACTTATGACCCTGTCTGGCTTTATCTGTAATTTCATCATAACCTCTCCAGTCCAATAACACGACCTTTTTGGCAGCGCTCTCAGCCCCGGCGCTCCTCACAGCTGACAGGTTTCCTCATGCAGCTAAACTGTAAAGTCCTCAGATTAAATTCCAATCAATGACCGAACACATAAACACTTGGATGGAGAGGGCAAGTCAGGAGTTAAAAAAAAAAAGAAAAAAAAAGAAAGAAAGAAGAAGAAGGGGACGAGGAAGAAGGTCAAATATGGCTGCAGTTAAAGTGAGGAGGAAATGATTTTGTATCTTTCTAATACTTGAATCCTGGCAAAATTCAATTTAGCTCCCCGCAAATGAAGAATATAAAGTACGTGGTGTGTGAGCGTGCGACATGGCGACGGAGTGAGAGAGAGAGAGAGAGAGAGAGAGAGAGAGAGAGAGAGAAGCTAGCCTTTCTGTTTTAGTGCCATTAGTTCTTCCCTGCCACTCATTGATAAAGAGGCGCTGCCATCAGCCGAACCAGCCATCTCCTTCAGTCCTCATTAAAATGTCGTCATATTAAAAAATCATTTCAGGCCTTTGCTGATGAGCGTTTTATTGCCTTCATGAAAATGTTCTCACTTTGCAGAGGGAAAACCTTCAATGAGTAATGAAAGCAGGGATGGAGGGGGAGAGAGAAAGGACAGCGCAGATAAGGGTGATTTGTTGGGGAGGGTGATTTTGATTTTTGAGAATATTAATAATTTCTTCATTTGTCTGCCTTGCATAAACACCGTTTCTTTGCACCTTCTTGAACTTCTATCGTGGAGGAAAACCACTTGATCAACCGAACATGAGCTGAGACTGACGGCAATGTGACTTTAGATCCCTTGAATAATGTATATGATAAAAACGAAACCCCCCCAAAAAATCAGTGTAATATAGTGTTGAGGGAAGCTATGTTAGAGCAGCAGTGTGCAGGTTTTTCAGTAAAATAACTAATAAAAGCATTGATTTAACACAAAAGTTCTACAAAACAGAAATGAGACACGATAACATCTCACTTGAAGTTTTTATCAGCTCACTTCCTGTTATTCTTTAGAATTATTCAAGCTCTGATCTTGTGAGGGAAGGGAGAGAGAGAGAGAAAAAAATCTGGCCTCATCTACAAAACGCTTCATCTACTAACATTTTGCAAACTGGGACATGATTATTGAGCTTACCTTCCATTTCACTGAGATCAATATTGCTGGTTCAAAGACGGAGACTAAGATGGTGATGACTTTCATCCTCGGGGCCTGAAAGTTTGGGATTCAGCAGCAAACCAGTCAATATCGGGAGGAGCATTTGCTTCATTATTACCTTCACAGAGCAGGCTGTCTGTTTTCATCTGCATCTGTTTGTTTTATTGTTAGCAAAGATTATGCAAAGGGATGGACCATATGCCAAAGAATAACCCATTACCTTTTTGGGGAAAATTCTTTTCATAAAAAAAAAACTCTGGGAAGAGCCTGGACAAAATACTGTATTCACATAATTCTCCTTTGAGTAAGTCCTTTAAAAAAAAAAAAAATCCGCAAATCGAGATGATCAGTGCTGCTAACGCTGTAGCAGCAGCAGCTTGTATTGAAGCCAACAGCCCATTGATAAGATACACAGCTCTCAATAATAAACATGAGATCATTTTAATGAACTCTTGACACTGTGTGATATTGTGGCAAGAAATGCAACACCATAAAAGCAGCTTTGTCTAGAGGCCTTGAAGCCTACCTGAACCCCGCACCCCAGTACCCCAGGACCCCCGGGCTCAGAGGGCCCATAGTCCACACAAAGTCCTAAACTTTCAAACCAAAACCAGAAACAGTATTGTGATCAAAAGCATTCAAAAAGAGAAGCCAGGCATTTCTTGCTTCTGCACAAAAAAAGCGACCATAGCATATCACAGCTACGTCATAACTATATCATATCTACCGCACATCTGGTTTCCATTTTGTTAGCCTTATTATAAATCATTCACTCTGATTCTCAAATCAGGATGTCTAAGTTTGTTTGACCATCACACCACGTCCCGGCAGAATAAAACACACCTGCGAGTCTGATGCTCGGCAGTCCGGGAAAGTTAGACTTAACAGTTGAACGAGGGGTCCAAACTTAATCTGAGACTCACTTGCGAGATGCTTCCACAAGCACTTTTTTTTTTTTAAACTGTGTAGACCCGAGAAATAAGAGAGGGTGAGAGCAATCTTCTCCTGCAGCGGAAAAGCAGCAACAGCAGAAACTTCAGCTGGAGTATAAAGGTTACTGGGGAAGAGAGTATCGGGCATGTGCTAGGGAGCCTAATGAAAATCCTGCACTTCCTTAATGGCAACAGGACCTGCAGTTGCTCCGTGTTATACAAATAAAGCTTAATAAAGCCAGGGAAGACTGGAGTTCCTCTTGAGGGCTCCGCAGGACCACAACGTCTAATGAAAGTCCTTGTACCCAATATACCAAAGGCACAATAGCGGATTTGGCTTAAATGGAAACAGTTCCGCATCTGCTCTCCCTCATGTGCTTCCACCTGAGGTATGGCGCTTATTGTTCGGACTCGTCTTCTTTTTTTTTTTTTTTCTCTTCTTGTTCCCTGGTCGTTCCGCCATTTGCGACCGGCTGATTGTGCCACCAGCGGTGTGCGTCCTTGTGAAGGCTGAGCAGAAAACAGATGAGACGTTTTGAGATGCTTCTGTTGCTCATGATGTAAATTTAATGCGGCCATATGCTGATGTTCCCCAGCGCCGCCGCTGATTCAATGATTTGGTCGTATCTGATGAAGAGGCACCAAGTTTTGCACCATTTGTTATGATGCAGCTCGCTCGCTCTCTATCACTCACTCTCTTTCTCACTCTCTCTCGCTCTTCCCGATAATTTTGGTTCAAAGTGGTCCACAAACATCACGCAGCAGCTCTCTCTTTCCCTGAGCTGTGTGTTTTGTTTATGAGATTTTTTTTTTTCTTCTTCTCAAATTGTAAATATAAACAAGAGCGCACCAGAATCAATCTATTAATGTGGGAAACCATGAATAATGGGTGGAAATTAAAACGACTTGCAGGAGAAGCAACAAACACATGGTTCAGTACATTAATGTCCCAGCAGAGTATACATAACTACTTGATTGGCCTCAAGGGATGCAATATCTACGCTTTAATTTCAGATAGCGAGAGAGCATATCCTGTTACAAGCCATTACAAGAGTTTAATGCCAGGCGCTGTTTGTTACGCTCTCATTTTATACCCTCAGTTCTCAGGATTTAGCTGTCGGGAGATGAGATAAAAAGATTTGCGTTCCTGTTTTGCAAAATTTTGCTCCCGCAATTCAAAATAGCTTTAAATTCAAAGGTTATGGAGATATAAAGGGCGAAGAAGGGCGAGCATTTTCTTTATTTATTTCTTTATTTATTTTTATATCCACCCCAACCCTCCCGCTGGTTCTGGCGTGTAACCCGCTTGATTTTTTTTTTTTGATTTTTTTTGATTTTTTTTGGATGTGATTTTCAGGACGCACACTTGGCTGCGGCGGGCACAGATTAGTTTCTCGCGCTGGCTCTCGGCTGATGTTCACACTCTTGCCAGTCGGCAAAGTGCTCGTGGCTCGGCTTTCGGTTGTAAGGCAGACGGAGGATGCCAAGCCGACGCCGGGTCATTACTCATCCGACAACCTACCGAGGTCTGGGCAAGAAATAGAGATCGGGGCGGAAAAAGGAGTCACGGCTAAATGCTGCTCCGGCTGTTGTGAGAGGAAAAAAAAAAAACATGTTAAGGGACGTAACACGAGCTGACAAATACCGTGTTTACGGGGGGGAGGTGACGTTCATCGGCGACATCCTCATTTCATATTCTGGCCGGTTGGGCATGCCTCCGTTTTGAGGTGTAATATCGGCCTGCCAAATCAGCAGTAGCCCCATTACTCATCCCCCTCTGCGCTGTCTCCTGGCTTGTGCTCCAGTGCTAATGCAGATTACAGGGATATATGAGGGCTATTTTGTTCGCTGCAGGGTGGAAACGATCACAGGCAACCCCATCCTTCTCTGATGCACGACTCTACATCTGTCCCCCCCCCCCCACGAACGCCGATCTGGAGATCCATCAGAGCCAAGCTCTTATCAGATCCGAGGCTGCTGCATCGACTGCACATCAATTATAGACGCTATGGGTATTAGAAAAAAAAAAAAAAAAAAAGTGGGTCACTAACAACACACACTTTCAATCGAAAGAGACATTGTTTAGTTAAGTGATTAGTAACACGACTGTAGAAACTGACTGTGTGGCCTCAAGCTCCGAACTAACAATGTTTTTGTTTTGTTTTTTTTGGCTGGAATGTTCAAACTTTCTTTGTGCCCAAAAACAAAAAAACAAAAAAAACAAAAAAAAAAAGTTGAGCAAATTCATTGAAAATATCTTCTATCTTCACTTTTAGTGATCTTTCAGGCCCCGGCCTGTGGGATTCACGCAGGTGGAAATCCGCACAGGTGCATCTCTCATAATCGATAAACTCATTCTTATTTTATTATTTTTTTTTTCTCCCTTTCTTCGAGACAACCCGGCGATGATGGATGAGCCGGGCTGCGCTATTTGTAGCTGAAAAAAAAACAAAAAAAAACGGCCGCAACTTACATTCATGTCCGACGTGCTCCCTGACAGGGGCGCGTGCTATTCAAAATTCCTATCTATTCTGCGACCGGGACACGTCCAAAACTGCACGTTTAATCTTCATGCAAGTCTCTCCTCATCTGTTGGGTAAATAGACCATTCATCATATTATTGGGCTTTTAGAGCTTGACTGTTTGAGCGATCCGTCTCTCAAACTGCCTCTTTCCCTGGCAGCCCAATCAATCATGTTTCAATGAAGATGTCACAGCTCATTGTGTTGAGCGTTATCCCAAACAATTTTCCAGAACCTCCGGCCCTTTTTTTTTTTTGATTATAAATTAAAAGCTCAACTTTATTGGTCCGCGAGGATGCTCCGGCCCCTCTCCACAGGTAGCATATTCATTTCCATAACGCCCGACCTCGCTCGCAAGTGGCGTCGGCAGGTGCGGGGGGGGGGGCGTCTGCACGCTCACTGTTAACTTTTCATTAGCGTTCCGAACCTCATCAAGAAGTAGCTGCTGCTCAACAAGGGATTTAATTGGTTTGCGGTTAATGTTGGACGCTGTGGGTGTGTCTGTGGAAAAAAAAATAAATAAATCACAGATTGGGCCCTGTAGGACTTTGTTTCGGATTGGCAGCTTGTCTTGATCGGCACTCTGAGAGGTCGTCCTGCATGGGCACGCACTCTTAATGGACAGCAAACAAAAGATAATGACCCTTAATTCAATAACTAAGCCATAAGATTGACTCATTAAATAAGCAAACAGCCTGCAGTGGAGTAATAAGGTTTTCACTCCTTGGCTCTTCAGCGGCTGTGAACTCGCCTCACGTCTGCTCTCTGCCGCTCTTGACGCAGGATCCTCCGGAGGGGGGCTGGAGGAGGCGTTCGAGGACAAGGAACATCTGCAACATCTGGAGCCTGAACCCTGACGGCCCGAGGTCCATGGATCCCCGAGACGGAGACAAAGTGTGCAGACAAAACACACAGAGCGCAGACATGAACACACTTAGCAACACACACTTGAGTCGAGGTAAAGTCACCGAACTGCACTTTTACGAAAAGAAAAAAAAAAAAGTACTAATGAGCTACTAATGGCTTTAAAAGTGTCATTATTATCTCATCTGAAAACTGCTGTGAATTCTGCCATTTTCAAGATGACCAGTGTTCAGCTCTAATAATAACTTGGTTACCACTTTAACATATATGAGAGGCAGGATATTTTTTTTAAAAAATGAAAAGCTTCCTCAAAGTAGAGTTCATGGCAGAGCTGGACTGCGTTACATTGCGCAGGTGTGCCTAATAAAGTGGCCACTGAGTCTCTCTATCTCACACACACACTCTCTCCCTCTCTCTCTCTCTCTCTCTCTCTATATATATATATATATATATTCATATAGAAATATATATTACATTACTGCACTCACAGTGTTGATGCATTAATACTGTTTGTGAGCAGCATTTAGATTGTGTTGCTGGTCCAGATGGAGTTCATTTTAGCGAGTCACTCTGCTGTCGAACGGTTTAATTTGTTGCACTGCATCATACTTTATAGGATTACCATATGTTTAATGGGTAAAACCTACAAAAATAAAGTATGAAGGATAAAGTTTATAACCAGCAAAGTAAAGCTCAAAAATGCACTGTAGTTTGTCACTAAATACACTTTTAAATGCTTGGGAAGGTTACAAGTCTGTTTACTATCATAATGATATGCGCATTATTCTTTTTTACAGGTCCTAATTAGGCCACTATATAATTTTACATGCTTGAACAAATATGTAATTCTATATATACAGGTATACATATAAATATATATATAAAAACAAGTTCTTTTTCCAGAGACATCCCACATTTCTGCAGGCTGATCAGTAAGCACTAAATGCAATCTGTTACCTCAGCAGTCACGCCTCGTCTTATGAGGCCTAGCGGAGGATTTGCAGGTCCGTTCTTCGATCTCCATCTCCCCACCCTCGGCGCACCACGGTCGCATTATTAAACTTGTATAAGATCATTAGCATACAAAGCAGGAAACCCACTGCGTTTGAAGTCATACATATTTATCTGGACGTGCCCGGCTTGCGCGCGCGGGCGCTGTAACCCCTTAAAACACACGCGTGACCGGCTTCCTGCCGCAGGAGGCGGCAAATTACAGAGCTGTGAACGGAGACTATGAAGAGGACATTAGTGGCTGCATGTCTGCCTCTGAGAGGCACACATTTAGGACACGCGAGCTCGTGTTCACCTTTAACTAAACACGGGCTGTAAGGAAAATGTTTAGAGGCAGAGCACAAGGAGGTTCTGTCGGGGTTCATCGGAGCAGTTTGCTCCGAGCATATCAAATATAGTTTGCACACAGAGGAATTTCCAGCATCTGCTAATGCCTGCGATACATATTCATCCGCCGCACGCAGAAGCACATAATCAAACAGAGAGGAAGACAAACATGAGCGACGGCTTTGATACGACAAGTGTGCATCTGTGGGTTACCTCTGCTCTCTGGATGACTGTGAAATTGGCTCCTTTGCTTCCTCCTTCCCTTGTTCCCTTCCTCCTCAACCACGCTATCACTGTCTCCCTGCCCTCCTGAGGATCTCTCTCACACTCTTTTTCTCTCCGTCTATGTCTCTCTCTCTCTCTCTCTCTCTCTCCCTCTTTCTCTACACTCCTCAACCCTCCTGGCTGAGAGCACAACCCCTCCTTTTTCCTTTTTCCTTTTTTTTTTTTTTTTTTTTTAAAACTTTTGCAACACGGACTCCTCTGTTAATAGTCCTCCTTCCTTCCCTCTTTTTTCCTCCCTCCTGTGAGATTGCTGTTGTGTCTTATGGCTTTTTATTCCTACGTGATGGTAGATGGGTTCATGTAGGAGTAGAAGCCACTAAACACGCGGTGACTGCTCAACGCGCTCGCCAGCCAGCGCAAGCTGGGAGCTTCCTGCGGATATGACAGCTGCCACGTTCACATCAGCGTCCTGCCCATTGTCAAGAATATGCGCACAGTACAAAAACAAAAAAACAAAACAGAACAAAGCAGAGGGAGGTTTGATTTCTTTTTAGATTTTGTGATACCATAAACCCAAAAAATAAAAAATAAAATAAAATCCAACCTAATTAATGGATGTCAGTGGAACAATTGGTTTTATGACAGCAGAGCAGGATGCGCCGTGAGTCTGGCCTGACAAATCAGTTGTGAATGAATCTTCAGTTGTGCGCAGACCTACTTTTTCGCTGAAAGATTTCCCACCTGCACGCTGCCTGCATGTGCCCTGAATTTCAAACTCGCTCCTGCATTGCGCTGCCCCGGGGTCGCCGCGCGAAAAACCAGGAGCTGCGAAGTTCTCCGAACAGAGGCTGAGGAGGAGGAGGAGGAGGAGGATGCCACGATTGAAATGAAACACCCGGCAGAGGTAGGTCACCGGTGCTGCGGCGTGCAGGGGGTGTGGACGGACATGGCTCAGGTGAGAAAGTCACCATGGTGACACAAGAGCAATGGGAGGAAATGGGAAGGAAACACTGAGGCGTCGACTCTTTTTGGACTCCATAAGACTTCCTCCCTCTGCCCCTGACAGGTGATAGTCATGATTCCCCTCCTGCTTAGAAGGTTTGGGGAATTTCCCGACAATGCTGCTCATGGTTTTTCTTGTCAGGACACTATAAAATTCACACAAGCAGGCGACTGATGGCAATTTAATGCCACGGGCCCCTCGAGTTTCGGGCGCAGCGAAAACAAACTATTGTCATCTCAATAAAGACGTCAGGCGATAATTGGCCTTTTTCCCGTCATCCTGCGAGCAACCGCGATCTGATTCCGTGGCGCACACGGCAGAGCACGCCGAAAGAGGCTGTTACCTTGCTCAAAAGTTGAGATGTGCAGCTTCTCGTCGGCAGTTCCTCCTCTAACAGCTCAGTGTGGCTGCTCCTTTTTCTCTCATTATTTCCTGCAATATTTCAAACTGAGCCGCTGTCAAAACAAATGCCAAAATTAACCATTGTCTGGTTTTCCAGGTGCGTTTTTGAAGAATGATAGCGCTCACTTCTGATCTCACCAAAAAAAAGCATACAGCGTTTTTTTTTTTTCTTTGTTTTGTTTTTTTTCTGGAAATATCTCCAATGCCTAATTCATAACACTTCAAATATATTTTGTATTGCATCGCTGTCATTGGTGGGAGCACAGGCTCCACTAGCTGTTACCGCGTTCATCAATAGTAATTCAAAGGAGCAACGTGCCAGATTAAGTGACATCAGTGGGTGAATTTGCAGATTGCGATCTCTCACCTCATCTCTCCCATAGGAGACCGAAGCAGCTAGGAGGAAACTGGAAAGTGCAGCCCTCCGCCAAGGCTAGTGTGAAATATTAAAAAAAGAATACAGTTTACCGCTATATTACACGGACTTGCCCCAAAAATTCGACCGGGTTCGTCCTCGGCGCATACGCCGCTCCTCCACCAAGTTTGGTGGAATTTGGCTTGGGAGTGTCTTTTGTAATCGGTTCTTATTTCGGATGACAACATTCCAATAAAAAAACATAGTTCTGACTTTTATATTCCAAAAATTGCCACTAAACAATACACACTAAAGCGCTCGTAGACATTCATCGAGATTAAAATCTCTGCGATTGTTGCTGCTAGTACTTTAGAATATGCGTGTGCTCTCCTCTTCGAGCTGGCTGGACAGACGAGCTATCTGCTCTCCCCTTTTGCACTTCCCGTCTGCTCATTAGGCCCGGCACATTTAGACCAGTAAATGGCCGATGATGGTATTTATCCGCTCAAAAACGTTATCCCTGAGCTGAACTCGGTGTCAGCTAATTAAGCAAGAAATTCAAATGATCCCATTCCGGTTCAGTTGGGTGTGATGGGGTTTGGGTTTAAATGTCAACCGTCTGTTTGTATTTGCTGTGAAACAGAGCTGCTCCTGCGCAGAATCTGAATGAAGCCTGGATGAGCTGTTGTCGGGAAACCACGAGCTGAATTATTAATCCCTGGATATTACGACAATTTGACACATGCTCGCAATTGTGAGACATTACTTCTGCGCTGATATCAGGCGGATAATTATTCAAGATGAAATTGCAATAGATATGGTCTGCTGGGGTTTAATGATTTATTCAATGCTCTAAGTTGTTATGATCTAATATTCAGTGGGTGGGATGGGAAGTTTCTCTTGCTTGCATTATCAGTTTAATTTATTTTTCAGGTTCCCACTCCTACGTAGTTTTTTTTTTGTTGTTTTTTTTTTGTTTTTTTCTTTATAGAGATACGAGGAGGGTCTGAGAGAATAGTAAAGCAGGGGAGACACATTAGACGAGGCTGAGAAAGAGTTCGATCTTGGCTCAGCGGGGGTCCATGGGAATGTAAAGGTGGGAATCAACCACCTCGGCATGAATTGGAAAGAGCATGCATTATTAAAAATAGCACAGGCATATGAAGGGGAGCGGGTGTTTGAATAGATTGTTGTCATCCTTTGTTTTGCCTGAAGGTGTCTTGTCTGTGTGTGTGTGTGTGTGTGTGTGTGTGTGTGTGTGTGTGTGTGTGTGTGTGTGGCATTTGAGAAATTGGAAAAAAAAAT
>CAAKHG010014122.1:24639-37834 GCA_901007715.1 Dactylopterus volitans
AGACGCATCTGGTCACACTCGAACCAGAGCAATGAGCAGTGTGTGTGTATGTGTGTGTGTGTGTGTGTGTGTGTGTGAGCGTGTGCGCACGCCTCTTCCCAGCATTCCCCCAGTTATGATCGTGCCTGTGCTGCAAGCTTCACATTTACAAAATGTCAAAAAAGGCCGGATGAAATAAGACAACGCAGCCGCATTTTCGGCTCATTAATTATGCAATGGCTTCTGCGAGTCCTCCGGTTGTGAAGCCAGCGCTCAGCAAGGTCACATAATCCCCAAATTCAGGTGAAAACACCAAAATCTAAATTGGAGTAATGGGATTTTCATCTGACAGCTGCGAAGTGTGTTTGTGTACAGTAGATTTAATATGAGTGTTGTGCTACTGTATTTGAGTCCCCTCAGGCTGCACTTTGATTTTCTTGTAATAAATAATGCTCTTTTGTGTTCTGTGCTTCATTTGTTCCTGTTTGTAACGTCAGTGCCGTTCAATAAATTATGAATGTTCAACCTGCCGCACATCTCGAGTTTCATTTGTCAGTCAATCTATTTTTTTTTCCAATTTCTCAAATGCCACACACACACACACACACACACACGCGCGCGCGCGCACACACACACACACACACACAAGCAGGGTCCAAAGAACGTGAGGCAAAGTCGACACAAGAGGCAGAACACGCCGCTAAATGAGAAGATTGACTAACAATGAGAGTGCAGTGGGAAAAACATGCAATAAATGTTATTAACAGCACAATTTGAACTGCAAATAACCTTCACATGGCTGTAATTAATTAATAATTCAATAACAGACGCAGGCGAGCCCAATGAATGCGTCTCACTGCTGATCACTGTCATCGCTTCTCGTGTTTGAGTCGTGAAATTGCCACATACAGAGCGACATACCGGTTCATTAAAAAAATGGAGATGTCATCCGGCACCGTTGTGTCATAGCAGGCTTGTTTAGGAGAAACCGGGCTGAATTGCGAGGCCGTGGTGCGACTCTTTCATTTTCTTTTCTCAGAGTTTTTGGGCAGCGAAGCTCGCCTACACACACCAGCTGGCTGTTGTCTGGGGGAATCGCCTCAGCCATCTTTTTTCTGATGAAATCAGAGGAAATCCACAAGCAGCTCAAGGCAGACCACACATCCCTTTTTTTTTACTCCTCTATTCAATAATTCTCAGTGATAGGCTTCTCCTTTGAGTGTTGGCACCGCTCCTCGTTCCAATTAGTGAAAGGCAAAGAGGCCCTCTTGTTTGTCGGCACGCAAATGGTAATTGGATAATCCCTGAAATTTGGGCGAGTGCACAAAAGGGAATCTGTAATTAAACCAGAAAGTCTGTCAAATATTGACACAGATGCGTCCCGCAAAGTATACGTGGATACAGAGGATGAGTCAACATTAATGTGCAAGTTTTCAAATTCCACAGAGGATGCCAATGTGAGCAGGAAAATTGCTTTTTCCATCCGGTCTAACTGCTGTTATAAGGTGCACTGGAATCTCCAATCCCTCTTAATTCTGGAAGGACACAAGAAGGCAGACCTCCGTTGAGGCTAAGGTTTAAATAAATGCAGGTTTTTGCAACGTTAAATGGATCTGACCCAAAACTGAAGGATCCTCGAGCCTTGAGCTCCGCCCCCTTCCACCCATCTGGTGATATTCGGCTTGGCAGCTTTTGCACAGCCTTGCAAATGCACCAACAAATGGTCTCAGGTGAAAACATAACCACTATATTTTTGATTAATTATTTAGATCTCCCTTCACGAGCTTTGCATATAAGGGGGAATCCGGGAGGCAGGGTTTGCTCGTTGTTAGCCAGCGTGGGCTAAGCTAACCGGAGCAATTTAATATGATAGAAATATAGAGAAAATGTGAAGAAGGCAAGCAAGTTGAGACCCCCTTACCCCCCCTTTTTTTTCTTTTTCTGCTGCCGCTGAATAATGAAGGTGCTTCAACCGGCGCCTGTATTGGAAACCATTTAACTGCGCGACCTGTGGACGTCCCATTGTGATAACAGTGTGCTGAGTTGCACAGATTTTTTTTCTCAACATCTCACTAAAACCCATCACAACGAGACGTCTCCTCTCACAGTCCACTTAATGAGAGTGTAGCGTCAGCGTTCTGGCTGCAATTACACTGCTCAGGACTCTTTAATGATATGTTAATGGCTTGGCTGTATTACCTCTCAGCTGCCCAAACAACATTAAATACCCTGCGGCTGATTAATCCGGCTTCCACAAAAACACCCAATTAGAGGGAAAATGTTTGAGTCTTGTTCTGCCAACAACTTTGAGCAAAAAAAAAAAAGGGGGGGGGCGGAGGGAAAGGCACCATGCTATAAGAAATGCTCCGAGATATTTTCTACAAAATATGGAAAGAGCTGGAGCTCTAATATCAATTTAGTCCCTATTTTTTCACACCGAAACTGATGATATTTTAGATGTTATGGTGATTCTGTGGGAGAGAGTTAAATATCTAATTAACTGTATGTTATCAGTTTTTAGTCACTGTCCTAACGAGAAGCATCCGGAGTGTGCGGTTCTCCACCAGCGCTGCAAAATTCCAGCTCCACCAAAAGATGCTCCCAACTAGAATTTCACTCAGGCCCATAAAGGCAGACTGAGCCTGACCAAAGCCCACAGCAGCAGGCTGAGGCCCAAACCAGACCCCGTCCAGAACCCATCCATTCCAGTCAGGTCCTCACTGGTTCAGGCAGACGGTCAAAGCTCTGGTCCCAAACCTAATTCAGTCAGATGTTTATATTCCTTCATCCCAAGTATTTGCCCCACAAATTGGTTTTCACGTGAATTATTGATCTAAAACAGAAGTCTTCTTCACTAACTTTTAAAATTATCCTAAATGAACACACCAGCAATAACACAACCTTCTAAGATGTTTGGGGGTTTTTTTGTGTTCCACATCCGAAAGAATCCCAGGATCCCAACCAGGTTTCATCAATCTGATTTCACTATTCACTAGGAGCTAAAAGGATGGTTGATCACATATTTTTTTTTATACCTCTTAGTTGTACATACCAGTATTTCTTACGCTTTGAGCAAAAACATTAGGTGCCTAATCTCATACAGTTAGAGCATTGTTCAATAATTCCTGGATCAGGATAATGATCCAGATCGCCACCAGAATTTAATAGGCTGTGTTCGTCTCATGGAACAATCCATCAGATAAGCCATTGGAGGTAATTAGCTGATGACTCCTCAACACTTTGAAGAAAACATTGAAGCACTGGCGTTCTCTCCACTTTCTGAAAAAAAAACGAAAAACTTCTGTTTTGGATTTCAAAGCGAAATATTAATTTAAAAACAAAGTATTTTTCTCTCCATTGTGTCAGCTACAATTAATTGGAGACGCGTTTCCAACAACTCCCAGAACAACATTACTCTTGTCAACACATGATTGCTGTCAACATCAAAGTCACGGGGCATTTGAGATTATTAATGTGCAACATCTGAAGTCAAACTCATGAGGGGGGGGAATTCATTTTCCTCTCGCAACACACTCGGAGCGGTGACAAAGCACCGGCAGGTCCGTGGAGGAAGCGAAGATCCCACCACATCTATCACACACACGCACAGGAAACACGAGTAGCAAAGGAGGCGGCGTGCAAGACAAGGAGAAACCAAAGTCACTGGCGTATACAATATGTGTAGTTCATAATCAGATATATTTGAGTTCAGTCAAATGCACACAAATAAAAGGCAGAGTAGGGTAGAAATGAAGAGGAGCGAGATTAATGGGGAGCATCAGACCACCTCTGAGTCCTCAAATAAGACTCGTTCCATTGGTCAGTTCTTGCATCGGTTACATATTTACCGCACATGAAGAGGCGCCACGCTTTAAATTCACATATTCAGGAATAACACACGCAAACAAGTCAAAGTCAACTTTTCCATTGTTCCACAAAAGCCGTCGGGTTAACGGCAGATCATTCCAAAAGGTTATTCAGCGGTGGGGCGGGGGGGATTACCTCAGACCCTCAGCTGACCTCCCCTCTCTACTTTGTGTGGCATCCATATCGTTCAAAATTTACATAAAAAGGTTAAATATCAGTCACAAAGACATCAGTAGACTCATGGACCCATCTGTGCGCGTCATAAACCAAACTAATAAGGAAGCCAGTTTTCGATGCCGGGGCCACAAGGTTATATAACAATACGTCTGTTGAGATGCGCTAACACATTCCAGGCAATCACAGCAATGCCAGCTTCTCTCTGCTGATAATTCAGCCTCAGGATCATATCGTGGCCTGTGGAGGGAGGCAGTGTCACGCTGGAGGAGGCCAGCGCACCTTTATCAGTTTGCGGTGACTTTGAAAAAATGAGGAATTTCATGAAAAGCACGCAGTGAAGTGCACGCATGGCTACACCTCCAAACGATAGGATTGTGTTGTCAAACGCATTCGACGTCAAACAATCTCGCCTCAGAGTCCGTTTGGCGGGAGTCGTCCCAAAACCTTTAGATCATATCGCAACACCTGCGGCGGCAGACACTTGTTTCTATCTGTGCCTCCAGTCGATAAACCCGCCCGGCAGCTTTCGCCTGACTATCTGTGTCCATGTAATGCTTTAGCGCAGTGCTAAATATGTCACACCTCGAATTCGATGGAGATCTGTTTACCAGAGTCATTTGCAAACTGTAATATCACCTGGAAACGCTGCGGGTTTTAATATCTCGCAGTACTTTCGAGGCTGGACAAGGTTTTTACATCTTTCTGTAACGCGGCAATATTTTTATATGAAATTTGCCGTGTGGTCCCCGCTGCCTCACCCTGCTGCGTGCGCCACATTCAGCGTATAGAGGTGCAGCTAACAAACCACTTTGATTGCTTAAAGTCTTTGTCATCATGAGCACAGTTAAAACAAAGCTGAGAGAGTATTTTCCTGCTGTGGAAAGTCAACTAATCCGATTCTTTCCGGGCACGCAGAAGCCTGCCGTCCAGTTTCTGTCTCACAGCTCTTGGTTCTCGAAGTCAGAGACAATGACAATAATGAGACATAATTACTGGTAATCTTGCCACAATCACTGAAACTGAGACGGTAAGAGCATCCACTTTCCAGCCAGGACTTTTGTTTAAAAGAAAGAAAAAAAAAAGCATTTAAATTCCTGCCTCTGTGATTTTTGGGACAAAGCCGCATAAGTGAAGACCTTTATTTCCCCCTGCAACAATTGCGGTCCAGACTAGCATGTCAGCACCTGTGTCCTTGTGCAAGACATTGAATCCCTGCAATCTCCAGGGACACTTTGTCCTCTGACCTTCCAGCCTGGCCTAAACATCACGTTCCCCCACGACTGAACCGCATTCTGGATTGCCGTTTCAGTGAACATCCTCAAGTGGCAGAGTGGACCGGGTCGGGAGGACGGCTGATTGAGGCGGTCAATTATCGAACATGCCAGATGTTGGAGCGAGAGACGTGGGTTTGATCCTGTGTCTTTGACCAAGCTGCTATTGTTATTGTACTCGTGACAAAGGCAGTTGCCTAACTCTGAAGAATTAGAAGCTAATACCCTGTTATTTTCCAAACTGAACTCAGTCTTTCCTGCGATTAACTTGCGCGGCACATAATTAATTTTTAGTCGAGATGGGGGGACGTTGAGGCCGTATCACACAAAAGCTTCTCATCAGCATAATTCAATCATGAAGATCCTCACGAAAACAACTCATTTTTCCTTTATCATCCACAAGAAAATACCTTTCATAACTGACAGCTCAGTTTTGTATTGCAAGAAAAGCCTGAGAGTTGGAACAGTAGATCTCGAGATATTGAGAGCTCTTGTTTATTATGATGTTGATGACAGTGGACTGGTCGCACACACGGACAGCCTGACCCTGACAGCATGTTTGACTGGTCCTGATATGCTGTGAAATCAGGTCTTTACATGCTAACGGTCTGAGTCACTGGACAGTGATGCTGCCTCCATTACTCAAGTTTGCACGCTTTAGCAAATATGGCCGACCTCCACCAGCCATCAATCTTCCTGCCTCCGTTTCTACACACGCCATCACTGTGACGCAGTCGCTGCAAAGCGCTCTTTACCGTTTAAACCACGCGCTCACGCATGATCCACATTCTTTCATCTGTCTGTAGGCTTGTTTGTTTTAAGCTATCTTAACATGTGACGGTCGGAAAAAGCACAAATATGACGCGTGACTGAATTCCGTGTGCCGCGGTTCTGGCCTTGCGCATGCTGTCATAACTGTCATGGCTGACAGATAAATAGAACAAAGCCACTGTCAGAGGGAATGTGTGTGAGCACTGGTCAGTGTCAAATTCATTCATACGTGTCATTCTAAACAAAAACAGGGGTGCGGCTGTGTTTGTTTTGTTTTTTTTGTTTAGTCTGAACAGAACTAAAAGCGGGGGAAGGATACCAACATTAAAACTAAATACGGATAGCCGGTAAAGCTAACGCTGATCCAGTCTGTTAGCTTGTGCAGCATTGACCGTCATAATAAGAAGACACCTGCAGACAAACCAAACATTTATGCCATTTGGATCAATGTCACCATCTTCTTTTTGTATCTTAATGCTACTTTGGCGTCGGATTGGACCGGTGTTAGCAGGCTAGCATGCTAATTTCATCAGAAACAGCCTCCTTAAAGGAGACATCTCTGACGTAGCGCAGTATTCTCTCACACTCTGTCGATAATTGTAGTTAATTATTGATTTTTTTTTTTAATTCAATGTCGAGTTTAGTAATACCTGTGTATGCAAAAAAATGGACAACATGTTTTCTTTAAAGAAAAAAAAAAGGCCGACATTACAGTTAACCATTGTAGCTCAATAAACTCCACATGCAGACCAGTTGCTCATCAAATTTCAACATCTCGCATCCTAAGATTTTGATATTTTCACCGTGGCTCTGCTTCCGACGGACGCCTCATGTAACGCAAAGAAACGCCTGCATCACAAGCGCCGGTTGAAATGCAATCATGTCTCTGATGAATACAACCCCTGTAGCTATGACCACATGTAATAGCGCGAACAATCATCATTTTCTCCACCATAAAAGAGTCTTTGAGAGTGGCGGGCAGGTGCGGGCTTTTAGCGGCAGCTCGTCAGTCTCTTATCACCTCTGATCAGCGGGGGAGGGGAAGGAGGGGTCGGTGGGGGTTCAGCTCATCTGAGGGAGAAGAGGGGAGCCAGGAGAAGGCAGCATCCTTATCAAAGGCCCGGGTGCTGAGCCGTGGTTAAAAATAGAAACAAGGGAGATTGGCATCGATTTCTGCAGGCGCTGACGGCCCGATTGACAGCAGCACTGCAGCGTCTGGCTGTTGAGCCATCGAGGGAATCCGCCAGACTGCCTATGATGAGATGAGATAGGAAGATAACTTCTGACAAGCCCTCCACCCGCCACCCATCTCTAATCACCCTGTCTGCACACTGGCACACACACACACACACACACACACGCAGAAAAAGTAATTACCACATGCATGCGCACACACACACTCGCACACACAAAACTAAGAGGCACACACGCTTGCTACCCCCTGAGCAAGTAATGACACTTTGGCTGGCTGAGCATCCACCTGTCCGGTGTCTCCTGCCAAGCCGAGGCTCACGCGCTCGCGCTCATACAAAATACCTCTGGATGTCCCTCCACAGCCTCCGTCCACCATCCTTAAGGGTTATCTCGCTAAATAATAGTCCATCAGGAAATGGTGCATAACACCCGTGACACATCCTGAGAGGGATGTCAGTGACCTTTGCTTTACTGCTGTAAATGAACTCCGCTAAGGGATTACCGCCGTCATATTCACTGCTGTACTGCGGCTGAATGTTATTCGTCTCCCCGCAGGATTTTAGCCGAGCCCGGCGGACCACGATCAGGATTCCGTGCATGATAAATGATCCAGTAACAGCTTATTCCTCACTCTTTTTTAAAGGTATAGCCACGTTCTGGGGAAATGTGTTTATTAGCTTCAGTTAGTCGAGCAGCTTGAAGGACTCACGTTTGGCCATTTGGCTGGAAACAGCTGGCGTTGCCCACAGGTGTAAAAAAAAACAAAAAAAACAAATAAATGAGGAAAAAGGCCACCCACGAGCAAATAAAAGATTACTGCTTATTTATTTTTATTTTAAGTATTAAAGCATATATTTGCCTTTTTATGTACAAAGCCAAGCTATCTGTAATCTTCGGCTCCATCTTTTTCATCTGGGCAACAAAACAAATGGGTGCATTATACGAACATTTTCCATTAAAGAGCCAGAATTTTAGAAATACTCAGGTGTCCTAACTCACCACTTTGCCAACTAAACTCACGATAACCCCATCAAATTGTAATTAAAAACAAATTAAATGGTTCTATCCAGGAAATAGGGTGCCATTAGGAATTTACAGACTTGAAATGAATACATAAAACTAAAATGGAGTGGAGTCCTTTATTGATTTATTCAGTTGGAGCAGTGGTGATTATATTTCAATATGATGAGTCTGAGAATTTTGAATCAGCTTTAAAAAAAAAAAAAAAAATCACATTGATGGGCTGCAACTTCAAAAAATATTTTACAACCTCAAAATGAAGGTCGGGAAATGTGGACCGGCAGGATGCACATTCAGTTCCCAGATTCACTCTTAGATGCTCAAATACCAGCAATTAAATAGGTAAAATGACTTGATGTTTACTTCATGTTCTTTTTTTTTTTACGTTACTTCATTTCGTTTTTCATAAAGAACATAAAGGCAGCAATGATAAAACTTACAGATATGAAATGAAAATGAGGATGTTTCTTCTTTTTTTTTTTAGTCACGTGTAATCACCTCTCATCGGCTCTACCATCCTCTTCCTTCGCTGACGATGGTAAAATTACCCAATAAAGCCAAAACAATTATCATTAAAAAGTCTTAAGTTTAACTTAGCTTAATTAGGTGATTTGCAACAATCTGCCACAAGGACTCTGTCAATCTGTCAGCATGATCCTCCTGTTAAAATCGCCTCAGAGACAGTGACTCTGGGCTCCTCCTAATTAGAAACTCATTGAAATTTATGAGCGCCTGTTATGAATTATTGAGTTCAGTTGCCTAGGAGGGATGCTATTGGGAAAGTTTAAATGAGAGAATTTCTCACAGGCCACTTCGTCAGCGTTGCCTTCCACGTTTCGGTTGGAATATGACACGGTATGTGTCTCCCTCTGGTGGAGAAAAGAGGAACTGGCGCATCCCCCGATGCCTGTGTGGGTGTGTGGCAGGTTTTCATATCGGACATCTGAGCTGTTATCGAAGGCGCTGTGTTATTTAGTAAAATGAAGATGCGCATTTACACAGTGCAAGCAGATAAACCACGACTGTGTTATGTGGCAGAGGAAAAACTGAAGGACGCACAACTCAAAAATGCTTCTCTTTTGTTGCTTCTGTTGCATGCAACTTGTTGAAGAACCCAAGAATCCAAGGCAACAAATACCAAAGCCAAGTACAATTGATTCATTCAGCAATTTTCAAAAATTCACTAAAACGAGCAATCTAGACGGTGAACTTAACACGGAATGCAAAGGATATTCAAAACGACCAAAAAAGTCTTGTCGGAAAAATTGATAGCAGAAATGTTTAGTCACACATGCAAACAAACCATCGTGGTTATTCTCAACAAAGAACTGCATCGCAAGCTACAACGGTAACACTCAGTGTTCAGATGGCGCTGCAGTCTTGTGGACTTCCAAACGTGACAAGGCTCTTTAACATGACCGAGACCGTCCGAGCTCTGCAGCACCATCAGACGGAACATTTTGATAACAACATAATTCAAATGATGCAAAACTGTTCAGACTGTCACATCGAGAGGAGGTGAATTGTTGGGCCCTCGCGGCGGTCCTTCTGGACATGCTTCACCTTCTCTTGTACTTTGCAAATGTATTACCAGGTTGCTTGGTGAGTAAATAATGTCGGCCATAACATTAGAACCACCTGCCTAATGTTGTGCAATTCCCACTTTTGCTGCCAAAACAGCCCTGACCCGTGGACGCCTGGACTCCTCTGGACCTCTGAAGGTGTGCTGTGATATCTGGCACCAAGATGTTAGCAGCAGATCCTTTAAGTCCTGGAGGTTGCGAGGTGGAGCCTCCATGGATCGGACTTGTTTGGGCAGCACATCCCACAGATGTTTCGATTGGATTGAGATCTGGGGAATTGGGAGGCCAAGTCAACACCTTGAATTGGTTGTTGTGTTTCTCTAACTATTCCTGAACTACTTTTTCCTTGGAGGCAGGGAGCGTTATCCTGCTGAACGAGGCCACGGCCATCGGTGTCCATGAAAGGGCGTACGCGGTCTACAACGATGCAACAACAAATCAAAGCAACATCCTCACGAATGGCAGGACCCAAGGTTTCCCAGCTGAGCACTGCCCACCACCCTGCCTCTGCCGGCTTACTTTAATCCCATACGGCATCCTGGTGCTACAAGCGACGCACACGTGCCCGACCGTCCACCGTGATGTAAAAGAGAACGGGACTCATCACACCAGATCATCTTCTTCCGTTGCTCCGTGGTCCAGTTCTGATGCTCATGTGTCCATTGTTGGTGCTTTCAGCAGTGGGCGGGGGCCAGAGAGGGCAGCCTGCCTGGTCTGCAGCTACGCAGCCACACACACGGCACACTGCCATGACTGTGTGTTCTGAGACCTTTCTGTTAGAACCAGCATCACCTTTTCTCGGCAATCTGAGCCGTAGTCCGTTGAATTCCACCACACGGGCCAGCCTTCACTCCCCACACACGTACATCACGGAGCCTTGTCCCTGGTCAGACTGGCTTAGATCCTCACATTTGTCCATTTTTCCCGCTTCTGGCAAATCAAATTCGAGGACAATATGTCCACTTGCTGCCATATATATCACGCCCACTGACAGGTGCCATGGTAACCAGGTAATCAGGGTTATTCACTTCAGCTATCAGAGGTCATAATATCATGGCTGATCGGGGCGTGTCTGTATATCGAATCCATGTGTGTTGGCCGAGTCCTGGCTAGCAGCGGAATCATTCACCACGATGGGGGGCAGCCAAACTGGCGCTGGTCTCAGTGGATTTGTTGGTGGACTTTTAAGTCTGCTCGGAGTGATGCATGTTTTTCCTCGCGCTCCCTGCGATGACATGGCGCGCTGCCACGATCGGCTCAAAAGACCGCCAGCGTTACAAAAAAGGCTTTTCCACATCCACCGCGCAAGTTGCGGCTTCTCCCCTTTGCGGCATCTGACGCGCTGTGAAACGAGCGCCCCTGGTTGGACGTCTTATCACAAAACTCGCAGGCATTCGAAACGTGCCTCTGCACGAAGATGCAAACGTGTCTTTAAAACTTTAGAGCCTCTTTCCACGCGCAGGACAGGTAGAGCTTTCACCTTGGGCGGCACCGCGGCTCGAGTTTGGCTTGTACTCTCCAGCGCCGCAAAAAAAAAAACAAAAAACGCAAAAGAAAACCTTTCAAGTTTGCGCTTTTAAGTGTTGAGATACAGTAAGAGCTGATGATTCGGGACAGCGTGAGGGCCGCGCTGGTCGCCGTTCCAACGGAGGAGCTGAACTACCCAAACGGTAAAACTGGACATTCTGGTTCTGATCTTCATTTTCGCCCATGTATCATATCCAGTGGTGCCCCGGTGACATCGCATGCAGTAAAAACTTCATGTATGGTATTGTTGAGCATCCGTCTTGATAGTGTGGGAATAGTTAGAACTTACGCTGTATGTGATGTGCAAGATTTTTATCCAAAAAAAAAACACATTTTGTGATTCCTACTATTTGCCTCCAGACTTTTTCAAGATGTTTAATCCACGTAGGGTCTAATGTCTGCTGTCCTTTTTTCTTTTTAGCTTACAAGCTGAATCCTGTAGAAAAACTCCTCCAAAAGGATCTGCAATATGGTGTCCGTGCCGGGAAATTACATGTGCCACAAATAGAATTAATAAACCATTTAGCTCAACCAGATCGTCAGCAAATAGTTAAGATGCCAACTGGGAAACAAAGCAAGTAAAAGCAATAGCGGAACTCCACTCGAGAGATGTATCCTTTTTTAATATTGTCACTGAGAAATGTCTGAGTCATCTCGACAAGCGCCAACTTTGATGTCTCCACCTCTTTGGTCTCCAGAGGTACACCTCAATAATAATAACATATGATTAGTCTCCCATCCAGGAGCTGCTTATAAATGCTTATACTGCCATTCCAGGAGTCAGGCATCCCACACCAGCACCTCCTCTTCCTCAGGTGTTCCCGGATAGCATCATGTCGACATGATCTGAAGAGCACGATGTTTGCATTTATCTCTGATGAACGCGCCGCTATTCTCGACTCACACTCTTGCGCTATTTCCTGCACAGCACATTAATACACCAAGAACAGGGCTGTGTGTCTTCAGAAGAAAAGAAAAAAAAAAAAACTCAAGTCCATGAAGTTCTAAACATATTATTTAGCACCCATTCGGCACAAGTGCTGTTTTTTGTTTCTTGAGAATTGAAAACTTACTAGCAGCTTCACTTCATTCCGACGAGCTGTCAGTGCAGGGATGAATCTCAGGAACCATTTCTGATAGCAGCGTGGTGACTCCTGCCACGTTCCGCTGCTGCTCTCCACCTCCCTCCAGGGACACCAGCCGCACGCAGACAGCAGCCGCACAGGAGGCAGCAGGAGGCGACAGGGTGACGGAGGACCCGCGGGAGCCCGCCGGGGTGGCAGGGATCAGCTGAAGTCCTGCATCAAGCAAGAACGACAAAACACTTAACTGCCTAAAATCCACAGCAATTAGCCTCCTCAGTTCCCCAAAGGCTTTACACCGTGTTGCGAAGAGAGGAGGTGATGAAACAGGGTGACAGACATGACCCCCTCTCAACTTCAAAAGGTGTTCCTGGCACATTCAAAATGGGTATATAATTAAAAGATTCAAATTTATTTCAATATTTGATACATTGAGTGATATTTTCGGTTAGATGTTGGCTTTCAGCATTACTGCAAATCATTATATTTTGTTTCTATGTACATGAAACTATATATATATATATATATATATATATATATATATATATATATATATATATATATATATATATATATATATATATATATAATTTTTTTTTTTTTTTTTTTTTACAAAAAAATAAAAACTTCTATAGATATATATGTGTACGGTCACATCGTAAAAAAAAAAAAAAAAAAAAAAAAAAAAGGTCACACACATATATATAAATATTATTTTTCCCCC
>CAAKHG010014122.1:38042-59514 GCA_901007715.1 Dactylopterus volitans
AAAAAAAAAAAAAAAAAATTTTAATATTTATTTTTTTTTTATTTTTTTTTTTTTTTTTTTTTTATAATAAAAAAAAAATATATATAAAATTAAAAAAAATAAATAAAATATTAAAAAAAAAAAAAAAAAAAAAAAAAAAAAGGTCACACACATATATATAAATATTATTTTTCCCCCCAATGGTAAACATGGAGACACTTCACCTCGTCACGCAAACACGACTTTTACTACGTTCTCCTGACCTCCATATCTTGCTAGCTTTAGCTTTAGCTTTAGCTTTAGCTTTAGCAGCACGCCGCTGACGTCAGCTACCGCGGCTTCATGAGGCGGATTAAAGTGAATTGTCATATTCCGAAGGATTATCCTCGCGTGGTTGGATCACAGCTGTACTTTGATAGCACTGAGAGGAAGTGCTGTCCGTTGAACCACGTAAAATTGAACGTTCGCCACAGCAACGATATTATAGCATCCGGTTAAAAATCATCGGAAATAAAAGTCGTTTTCTTTTTCTTTTCCTGCGTCTCTGCAAAACTCTCCGATCGTCACAAACGTGGCGTGGGTTCCACGCGTCAGTTTTCCTCGAGGCCCGCGGGTCATTCTTTCCCAAAGTGCTAAGTAATAATGCGTTTAACATGTCATTATGGCTACAATATAATCTGCTTTTATTCTGAAGGCAGGATACATATTCTTCCTGATGGGACAAACATCATTGTCCGGTTGCCAGTTTTCAAAATAAGATTTTTTTTTTTTTAAACAAATGTCTGTCTCCCTGATTGCCGTTTTGAACATTCTGAATTTATTCATTGTCACTGCATGAAGAGTCACCATTTAACACACATGGCAATTCCAAATGTTATTTTACCTTTGAATTTATTCAGTGACTTCGTCTAAAAACGTGCCTTTACCTTGTATGAACACCCAACAATAAATAAAGTCATAACCATGAGAGGATCCTAAACTCTATACTTGGATATCACTGTCTTGGAGCATGGGTGCATTTACATATCCTCCAAGGTGTATGTAAATATCCTTAGTCCACATTACATACATATTTGCACGCATGTTAGTAATTTACTGAAATATCAGCCAGGCTTTCATTGTGATGCAGTATATATATCTGTGAAACAACAGTATGCTTGATGTTACTGTGGACAGTATTTTCATGTCGGGAAAAATTTCTCGTGACATGTTGTGACGTGTGTGCGTGTGTGTGTGTGTGTGTGCGCGCGCGCGCGTGCGTGTGTGCGTGCGTGTGGGTGTGTGTGTTTTTCCTCCATCCTGACCCACCATGAAAGGACGTGTCACAGTCTAAGCAAGGACATGGCCTCCCTGCGGTGTGCTGCCTCCAGTGAGGCACCACACGGGTTGTGTAATTGAGGAAAATCACTCGCTGCAGCTTTCACACTGATACGGCCGCTCCCCCCGCGTGAGCGCGTGAAAGCAGCCGCAGGCCTCCGGAGCATGAGAGGGACGTGCCACATGGGCTGGGCTTTCTCTTTCATATGGATGCCGAGGTGAACGCTGCGCAGATAAAGGTGACAATCGTCACAGCGTCGTTGCATCACCAATGCATCGTCACGCACAGGATACCCTGGAGAGTGCGTGCCCGCGCCCGCCCGTCTCTTCTGAGACAAAAATGGTCTCCTTGCTGTGAAAAATGGCCACATGCTGAAAATTAAGGACATGGTTCCATAGACATCATCCATTGGTTCTCTCTCCTTACCCCCGACCCTCCACCCTTCCTGTCTCTCCCTCTTTCTCTCCCTCTTTCACTCTTTCTGTCAACCCAACCCGTCAAGGCCGATGGGCGGCCACCCACCTCGAGCAAGGCCCTGTTCAAGGTTTCTACCAGTTAAAGGGGAGTTTTTCCATGCTGCCGTCACCAAGTGCTCGCTCGTGGGGGAATTGTTGGGTCTCTGTATGGTCTCAACCTGCTGTCGTTGGAAAGTATCATGCGATAGCTGTTGTGTTTTGGCGCTATATCAATAAATGTGACCTGACTCTTCTTCCTATTTTTCTCTCTGTGCTGCTCTGTGCATTTCAATGCCACAGTGAACATGACATCAGCAGTTCGCTTGGCGTCTCTATGACAACCAAATACACTGATGCGGCACAATTTTCTAATGGCAAACGACCCCCTGAAAAGTACCCGCTACCAAAGGCCAGTGGAGCAGAGCAGAGCCGGTACCATGTAGTGGAAAAATGCCATTAGACGCAGTGCAAGTGCAGCGTGAGCTCCTAATTCCCCTGCAAGCCTGCAAGCGAACGCGTTAGTGTGAATAAGGAAACGCTGTTTCAGGTCTTTGGAATTTTTACACCACTTAGCCCACTGAGTGCACTTGAATGGGCCTTGGGAAGAGTGAGGGATGTAGCGACGCCTCAGTCTGGCATGACATACAAAAGTCTTGCTACACTCCCGGCAGATGTTCTGACTGACGGGAGCAGAGTCAGCAGCTCTGCGGCTGCGCTCCCTCCTGAAGGCTCCTCGCTCCTGCTCGGATCCAGATGTTCCTTCGCATTCTTCCGTTGGGCTTTTTCGAGCATCTGGTCTGCTGACAGGGAGCTTCACCGACTGCGTCCGCCACAAAAGAGACACACACGAGCCGGCGACGGATTCAGTCCAACAAGACGCCGCGCGCCCGGTGACGACTTCGCAGCAAGTGCGCGCTTCCACCTCGGCTGAGTTTCTTCGCTGTTGTGAAAACAGTTAAATGCAGAAGACAGAGAGAAAGAAGCAACAACTGTGGTGCGAAGAAACCCAAACATTGAGAATATTTCCTCTGTGATACCCCGCCACTGTTATCTGCCTCTCCAGAACAAGGGGAGGAAATGAGCGGCGGCGGACGACACTGCCGCGGTTCAGAGTTCAGCTTTGCTGGAGCTGTCATCAGTCTCATCTTCGATCTTCTCTGCCGCTTTCTAACGTCTGTTAAACTAACCGTGATTTCCTTCCTTCGGGCTCTGGGCGTCCTGGTTCGTGTCCACACCCTCCCCGTCTGTTTTGTCGTCACCGTGAGCTTCAGACGTCACCGAAGTATGTTTCAATGTGAGAAGATGATTTCTGAAATGAAGGTGAGATGCCCATGTGAGAGGGTAAAAGCTGTTTGTGAAGACTACATATCAGAACTGAGGAAACACTTAAACCTGGTATTCACCGATGAATCGCTACAGAAATTCCCGAAGAGATTAGACAGAAGCCGTCTCCTTAGAAATTATAATAAAACTGAAGATTGTGTTTTAGATTATGAGTATGTATTTGCAAAAGCTTTCTGGTGAAACTCGAATGTAAGGGCAATCAGGAGGAAAACAGCACATATGTTTACCTCACTGGTCAACTTCTGTCACTTCTGCTACTGCATGAAGCTCTTCAGATCTTCAAGAGGCCGAGGCGAACCGGTCTCGTCTCAACTCAACGTCGCAGAGGAGAAGAAGAGAAGCTCATTTCGATCACGTTGGGCGAACAAACTTCAGTCTTCCGGAGCGTTCACAAACTAGATTTAGATTCGCCGCTAAAATCTAACAGAATTTAGTGCGCTCGTGGATGGAAAGTTTAAGAATGGTGCTGCCTCACCTGGGGAAAACCTGACACTGGGAAGAGCTCTCACGGGCCCCGGACGAACTCCCACATCATACTCCAAGATACTACATGAACGTCAAACAGCGGGCTTCAGGAACAAAGGATAAACACATTCACAGAGAGACGCGTACATTAAATACAAGGTGAATTCACCTTGAAAAATGTCTCTCTCTTTCTGTTTAGTCTTTATGAGATGTGTGCACCACCTCTGCAAATGTCAGCCTCGACGTCCCCACCCTCTCCGTCTTTTGTCCTGCCATCTCACCCGGCGGAGGTTTGTGTACACGAATAATCTGTTTCCTTTTCAAATGTCTTTTCTTCCTGAAATCCAATTTACATTCATACAAATCACAAAAGAGTTTATTGTTCATACAGGGCAGGTCTGGATGGTGCTCTTTATGAGTTACTCAACTGTTCCTCCAAAAACTTGCTGAGGTAAAACCTGCTTTAACCTTGTTAAGGAACCAACCTTGGGACCGGCGGCCATCTGCCTCGTCCAGGGAGGAGGAAGAAAAGGTCAGAGGTAGCTAAACACTTCTTTGGTGTTTTGGCAGGCCGGCTTGTTGTTTTTAATATCTAACAATTGCACCAGAAAGATTTCACCTCCTCCAGCGGATAAATCTGAGGTCTAAAACCAGTTGGACATCTGAGACAGTGACGTGTGCAACACTGTTGCATGTAGTTTGTGGTCTTCGTCTGAAGCTGTTAAGATGCTGATGCAGTAGTTTTACTGTCATCTTTTTCCCCTTTCCAATTCAGGCCATGCACGCATCATTATGCACTGTACATTGTGTTTTCACCCGCATCTTTCATTTGTTTGTCTGCAGGATTGTGCAAAAAATATCTGGCCAACTGGGACAAAACGTCTTTCATCGTCATGAAAGAACCAATTAAAATCCAGAGCAAATTTGTTTAACAAAGCAAATAAAATAGGTTCCTTTTTTTTTTTTTTTTTCTTTTTTTTACATAGAGCTTTGCAGAGGTTTGCTCGTAGTTGTGTTCACTGAGCTTTACTTATCACACCTCGTATCCAAATGGAAAAGCATTAAAATAACATTACAATGAAATAATGTTACGAGCAGGGCGGCGCTTGGTTAGCTCTGTTAATGCATGTTAAGTTGAAGTGAAGCAATTACTGTTTTAGTCATTTTACATGCTGCAGTAAACTGATCACCTCTTAGGATAACGACGTCTATGCGCCCCCGAGAAGACGGTGAAATCATTTTTTGATTAAGAGTTGCTTTCAAACCCGCTACTATAAAATTTTACTCACAATCACGGTCCTGCGCAGCCGCATGATGTGTAACGCTTTGGATGAAGATGTGAGAAGTGCAATGGAGGGTTTATGGGAGTGAACGACAGAAAAAGAGATCATCCATTCAATGAAAATAGTACTCATGTGGTTTTCACTATGTCACTTGAAGACAGATTTATTTGCTTCGCTCAGTAAGTTGTTTTAGTGGCTTTTAAGAGGAGTCTCAACCAAAGACGACAACAGATCGGTCAGACCTCCCGCATTCACTCACCCGCTTCGCTCTCCAGAGAACCATTTCTGTCACCTAAGTGATGGATTCTGGTTCATACTGGTCCAGGTTTCACTCCTGAGCCACTTGCCACAAAAAAGGCTGACATCAACCTGAATGGAGGAACGAGGAGTTGCAGGCAGGCCGGACAGAGGAAGATGAGAATGTGACAGTAATTCATATCTGATATTAATCGTCAACTGTTGACTGTCTTGACGTGTAGTTTGGCCTTTACCAAGTCTATGATATTATATGATAGTCAAACAGACAAAGCAGGAGAGTCGAGCCCTGGTGGAACAGTGCTGAGCTTCAGAGTGGGCAGTGGAAGCCCTGTGGTGCATCTTCTGACTTAAGCCAAGATCCTCCCTTCTTGGATTGTGACATGCATCTTGGTCAAATTAACTTTCTGGAGATAATTTCAAAAAAATCAATGATGCCCACACCTAGTGCAGGACTATGAGGTCACTTCACGTAGGCCACACGAAACATGAAATAATAAAAACAAACACAAGGTTCACATCTGCAGAATGGGTCGGAATAATTGGTATTAAATATTGTTTTTTTATATTTCACCATATAAAGTTGATAGTTGTTACTTAAGACAGAAAACAGTTGAGGAGATAGACAGACAGACAGACAGACAGACAGATAGACAGGTAGGTGCAGTTGGTGTTTTAGTTAAATTGATTATTATTATTTTTTTAAAATCACCTACACTTTAAAGTAACAAGATATATAAAATATGGCTAATTTTCTTTTTTTTAAAAACTGTCCTGTGTGATAGAAAAGCATTCGTGTTGATATCAGCAACCTTTTTTTCCTGGCGGCTGACACTCAGCACACTCCAACGGCTGATGTACAGAAACGACAGTCTCGAGCCGCCGCTGGTGAGAGACGCATTTGGAAGAACAGTGGTTCCATATTAGAAGATGGGATTTGTCATGGTCCAGATGGTAATCCCTGTTTACCAAAGTATCTGTTTCCCCACTATGCGAAGCTGACACACGGTAAGCTAAGAGTACTGGCAGAGGTATTTCCACCCCACACGCGGCACGGCCTCCACCAGACAAACCATCATTTACAAATGGACTTTATTGAACTGTCATCAAGTGAAGGTAAAAAAAAATCAATAATAATAAAATAAAATAAACAGTGTTTGGTGATTGTGGACATGGTTTCAGAACGGCTTGAAGTTTTCCCAACCAGCAAACAGCAGCAGGGGCACTACTCGCTGAAATCGTTCCAGGATGGGGAATCCCGGCAAAAATCAGCTGGGATAACATTGCTCCATTTGTTAATTCAGCACTTCAAACAAGTAGGAAACCATTTAGGCACCTCTGATCTGAAATCAGGTGTAGGTCCAATGAAACACCAACTACCCTCAACTGGGAAATTAATGGAATGTTGCATTATTGTATCTTGTGCGCTGTCAGATTCACAAGCAGGTGAAAGACGCCCCACCACAACCTGCACATAAGAAGCTGCATGATTTGAAACTTGGCAGCTGGATCGTGGTAAAAGACTTCCGGAGGAAGTGCTGGAAGCAGAGACGGTGGCAGGGTCCATTCCAAACCGCGCCGTCCACACAGATGGCCGTGAAGGTGGCGGAAAGAGCGAAGTGGATGCACGCCAACGACTGCAAACGGGTCCCGGAGCCAAAAGACACTCCAACGACACCAGAAGAGCTAGACGAGGACGAGAAGCAGAGGGTAACAGCACTGGCGTACTGTTTGAAACTCAGGACGAGAAGCAGAGGGTGATAGTGTTGGCATGTTAACTGAAGACACCCAACACATAAGGAGAGAGGGGTGAAATAGCGCCCTCCTCCAACTGTAGCGTGCCAAGCTCCAACCGAGTGATGCGGAAAAACGTTACCGCAGGTAGTGTGAGCATGACTATTGAAAAAAAAAATGTGAGCATGCCTAAATCAACGCACAGTGTTCCGCTAGTTGACTATAAAGGATCTTACGTGTTTCTGGAACATCACCGGAGATGTGACCAACACCAAAATGTATGAACCACTATTTACGTCCTTCAGATTGTTCCCTCGTTATCTGTCCTTTTACCCGAGTCGCCCCCCTGCCTCTGCTCAAGGATACTTTCTCATGGAAGAGGCATTCTTCGGAGCGATGTTATGTCGTCTTTATCAGTCTGATAAAGCGAGTTCCGATCCCTCTGCAGAGGAGCGGAATAAACGTAAGGGGCTAGAGTATTCCGGCTGAGAACTCTTAATTTTTCAGATTTCCATCACAGCAGATGCACCAATCAGTCATGATCACTTATAGGTGGAGTCACTGATTATCTGGTTACCATGGCACCTGTCAGTGGGTGGGATGTTTTAGGCGGCGAATGAACATTTTGCCCTAAAACTTGATGAGCAAGGCTATGTTCACACTGCAGGTCTTAATATTCAATTCCAATTTTTGGCTGAAATCCGATTTTTTTTTTTTTTGCATAGTCTACAGCCCAGAAGTGACCCGCACGCACAGAAGAAGACTCAAATGAACGCGGATGCTACATGTGTGAGCGCGCGTTGCCGTGCACTGATTAACGCTGGAGGCCGAGGCTGGCCCGGGTGCTCCGGTCTGACAGACAAGCTGCTGCAGCTCACATCTGCCGCAGCTCAATTTACTGCTGGTTCTGCTGGAAATGTGTGTGGGGCCACGCAGCCGCAGACCGGTCAGGGTGCATGTGTTGTCGGTTACCTGGGGAACACCTGGCACCAGGATGCACTATGGGAAGAAGGCGAGCTACAGACAGTATGATGCCTTGGGCAATGATCTGCTGGGAAACCTTGGGTCCAGCCATTCACGTGGATGCTGCTTTGACATGTAACACCCACCGAAGCATTGTTGCAGGCCACGCACACCCTTTCATGGAAACAGTATTCCCTGACGGCAGTGGCCTCCTTCAGCAAGATAATGAGAAAAAAAAGGGTTCGAGGAACACAACAGCCAGTTCAAGGTGCTGACTTGGCCTCCAAATTCCCCAGAGCCCAATCCAATCAAGTATCTGCAGGATGTGCTGGACAAACAAGTCCGATCCACGGAGGCTCCACCTCACAACTTCCAGGACTTAAAGGATCTGCTGCTAACATCTTGGTGCCAGATACCACAGCGCAGCTTCAGAGGTCTAGAGGAGTCCAGGCCTCGCCGGTTGTTTGGGCAGTAAAAGTGGTCATAATGTTATGGCTGATAAGTGTATATTTATTCTGTGTGGAGCAAATTAGCAGGCCCTCATTACACAGCAGGTATAGCAGTCGTGTGGGGAACACAGGAGTTACTAATCAAATTAATTATCTGTACCTTAATAAAAACAGAACCTTCATTAGAAACGCCCGCGTGTCCCGTTCACCCATGTGGAGCGGCTGCCGTCCAAAAGGTCGTCTTTCTCCAAATTCCACGCAAAGATAGTATAACACAACTGACTTGATGTAAAGCGTTCATTTTAAATGGCCGTGTTTGGTGAGGAAATGGTTCGATCTACCTCACCCATGAAAAAGTGGTGCTCCATCGAGTCCCAGTTGATCCCGCAGATGTGTGCGGGGGTTTGGTTTTTTGTTTTTTCAGCATCAGATTGTGATCTTCTCACACACACACACACACACACACACACACACACACACACACACACACATGCTGGCCAGCGCACAGCCACAGTGCAGCAGGTCAAAGTTCGGGAAAAGTTCAGAGCGAAACGTGACGTGACGCCACTTCAAATCATTACACAAACGATAGTGTGTGTGTGAACGGACGCTCATAATCTCAAAGACGCACAAGTAATGAACTCCTCTCTGCTTGTATCAGAATACTTTATTTATTACTTTTGATACAGGTGCTCCATGCAAGAGAATAAGCATAGAGATAAGTAAGAGAGGTAGTTTAAAAAAAAAAAGGCACAAATAGGAACCGTGGTTATAAATAAACAGATAATATAAATATAACAATATTATAGATATTATATCTAAATAGATACACACAGTATGTAGAAAGTATAGGCACGGCATGTAATGAGATAAGGCCAGTCTGTCTCTCCAGCGCGTCCAGCAGTCAGAGGGAGGAGTTATAAAGTTTGACGGCCACCAGGCGGGACTGACTTCCTGCGGCGCTCCGGGATGAGGATTATGACCATGATATTCATTTTGTTCGACACTCTGGCCTCGCCGCCGCCGCTCAAACGTCCATCGCAGCACAGGAGGGAGCGCGACGGCGGAGACCCGCCTGATCGCGCCGGAGCTGACTGGAGGTGACCGGATGGCAGATGGCGCCACCCGGTGGTCCGACGCGGGAACTCGCCGGTCGATCCGGTCTTCGTCAGCCAACCAGGAAAGAGGGCTTGCCGTGATCTGGACTGAGGCGGATGAGACCAGAAACCTTTGTTCTGTCTCTCCTCTCCGCGCGAGCGTAAAAACAAGGGCTCGTCGGCGTCTCCGGTCAAACCGACGTCGCGTCGCGCGGGTCCGTCATCGCCGACGGCTTTTCTACTCATGAGAAATTAGCTAAATTTATTCATAAGGTTGGATTTATTTTTATTTTTTTATTATTATTATTATTTTTTTTTTAATTCTCGATCGCCACGACCCGAGGCGGAGGGGGGACATCTGCTCCGGTTTTTTCTTCCTCTCCGCTGCTAAATGGAAATAAACCGCGGAGCTGAAAGTGGAAGCAGTCGAGGTGCGTGCAAATGGGGGGGTGGGGGGGGGGGGATCCGCGAGCCGCCGAACGATCCCCGGCGTCCGCGCGCGCGTCGGACAGTTTCACCGGATAAACGAGCCGCTCGTGCTCTCCGTGATCCTCCTGCGGCGCCTCCAGCGAGCAGCCCGATCCACAACGAGCTCGTCGGCCGCCCCCCCCCACACACACACACACGCACGCACGCACGCACACACACACACACACCTCCGCCCCCCCGTCGGCACTTTAAACGCGCTCCCCGATCCCGTAGTTAACTGCTCGGACGGCGGGCTACCGCGGCGAAGGGAGCGACGGATGCTGATTGACACCTGAACGCACCACGAGTCAAGTTACCGCATGCGGGCTCAAGTTGGGAGATGTTGTCGAGCCGGGTCCGACCGAGATCGGCGGGATTCGCGGCGCGCCGCGGCTCCAGCGGCGCCTGCCAACGCGGGCTCACACTCCTGCCTAGTTGACTTTGTGTGTGTGTGTGTGTGTGTGTGTTTGTTTATTTCTCCTCGAAGCAGCACATAGTGAAGTAGAGGAGGCGAGAGCGCCCCGAGAAGTCCGAACGTTTTAATAACCGGCGGCTGGAAGATGGAAATCGCGAGCGCAGCAGTGGATGTTGGTGCCGAGGCTGTTTTCTCAGTCAGGGCAGCAACCTCAGATACATTTTTAATGCCGCGTCTCACAATCAAAACCTTTTTTTTCTTCCTTTTTTGCTGCATGTGAGGTCCTGTGATATGTGTGTTGTTGTTTTTTCCCCCCCTTTGATAAGAATTCACAAAATGGTGCCATTTGTCATTTTAATCCAGCATAATTCGGTGGACTTTGTGGCGTCAACATCTCTCCTTCCTCGCCGGGATTCCGCTTGCGGTCAAGCGGTCGCGCTTAAAAGCCCGGTGGCTTTTCAGGTTGATGCTACAGCTTGGCAAAATCAACATGATAGTACGGTTCATATCATCGCACGTCCAAGCCGCCTTGCACGCCGCCGCGCGGGCCCTCTCGCGCCGCCGTGGAGGCACGGACGCCGCGAGCCCTCTCGCAGTGTCTCATGGTATTTGGCACAGAGACACCGAGTCTCCACGGAGTGGACTTGTTTTTCCAGCGCAGGTGCCCGGGGGCGCCGAGGTTTCTGGGAATTCAGAGGTCAGGTCAACACCTTGAGCGCTTTTGTCACATCCCTCAAGCCGTCTCTTGGCGGAGTGAAAGGGTGCAGCATCCTTCTGAAAGAGGCCTCTGCCCTCAGGAAGTGTTGTTGCCATGAATTTTAGGTAGACGACACGTCTGTGGCATCCATATCAACGCCGGGGCCCGAGGTTTCCATCGTCTCACTGCCTTCTTCCCATAGTGCACTCCGGCGCCGTGTCTCCCCAAGGTAGACGGCGTACGCGAGACGCACGAGAGGACGCGGCTCCTCGCTTGCTGGCTCCACGGTCCGGCGCTCGTGCTCACGCGCCCGTCACGGATGCACGGCGCGGGTCAGCGTGAGCACTCGCGCGTCAGGCTGCAGTCGCGGGGTGGGACCAGATGACTTTAACCTTGGCTCCCCACGCACATCGGCCAGCCGCCGACGGCCCGGCCGCTGGTTCACCGCTTGTCCTTCATTGGGCCACTTTTTGGTAGAAACCACTGCAAAAAGCAGAAACCCCCCATCAGACTTGCTTTGGGAGATGTTCTGGCCCAGTCTTGTAATTGACCTTTACCACGGTCACTCACGGCACTTTTCAACCAAGATGGTTTCCAGTGCCAGTTCCATTCATTGTGAGGTTTTTTTTTTTTTTTTGCCAAACAACTGGTTCTTGGCCAGGAGAACTGGCTCCGGAGTAGCGCCAACACTTTGCTGGTCTCGAGCAAAGACCCGCGTACGCCAGGGGCCGGAGGTCGACCGTGGACCAAGCAAAACATCATGTCTGACGTTTTTAACCACTTCGGTAGTGTTACACTTGGAGCGCAGTTGCCGTCCATCGCAGTCACGGCGAGCGGGGCGGATGTGGCGGTGCGGTCATGTCTGGATCTCAGCGTCGGCGTTGCAAAGCCAGAGGCGACACTTGGAAATATTTGATATAATCTGCCATAGTTGTTCCTGCGATGCTGGGAAATCGGAGGACGGTGACATCATCATGGGAAATGTAGAGTGGCCCTCGTGGCTGTGGAAGGCAAACTAGGTCTTGCGAGGTTTATACTTTGGTCAAAGTAATTCAGCGTAAGCACAGACCAAGAACAGGCGCCGGCACCGCTCTGGTCGAAAAAGGGCATCCAGTCCTCTCACATTCCCGTTTTTCCAATTCCTCCAGCAAATACACTCACCGAATACCTTATCAGGACCTTTTTATTACCTAACCAAAGGTCTGAAGGTCTTCTGCTGCTGTGGCCCGTCTGTTTTCAAGGTTCAACATGTAGTCAGAGATGCTCCTCTGCATATCTCGGTTGTGGTTAATTGAGTAACTTGTCTTTCTATCAGCTGGAACCAGTCTGGCCACTCTCCTCTGATCTCTGCTATCTACAAGGCATTTGTTTTTTTCCCCCAGAGAAGCTGCTGCTCACTGGTTTATTTTCTCTTTTTTGAACCACCCTCCGTAAAAACCTGGAGATGGTTGTGTGTGAAAATCCCAGTAGATCAGCAGTTGATGAAATACTCAGACCAGCCCGTCAGGCACCGGCAACCATGACACTTCCAGAGTCACTTAAATCACTTTTCTCCTCCATTCCGGTGGCCGAGTTTGAACCTCAGCACATCGTCTTGACCACGTCTACATGGCTGGATGCATTTAGTTGCCGCCACGTCATTGGCTGATGAGACATCTGCGTTAGCAAACACTTTGACGGGTATCCCCGAATAAAGTGGCTGGCGAGTGTATAGTCCATCTCTTGACGGGAAAATCCACGTTATCCATTGCACCCGCCGGTGCTTGTAAGATTGCGACTGATCTTGATGCTGCCGGTCTTATTTATGTTTCCCCAAATGAAAGAAGAAAGAAAGAAGACCTGAAAAACGAATCTGAACCTTGAAACTGCTGCGCCGCAAATAGACATGCAGGTGCTTGGTGTCGCCCACATATTCAGTCCAGCTCTTCCCTGTCATCTTGAGGATAATTACGGGTATTTGAGGCGCTGTTAATTGCTGATATACAGTGTCACTGGCTAACTGTCTAACCTTTAGTTGTCCGTTGAATTGTATGTTGATACATTTTTGATGTTTATGTCTCTCCTCCGCCTCAGCTAATGAACTCCCAGTCCATTGTCTACGCCTCCTGGCCCCGCCCTTGCAGCTATTATCAGCTGCAATGTGGCAAGTTTTGCAGCAGGGACTTGTGGATCACTATGGGATGCTGGAGGAGTTTGTTACCATGGCGACGGAGCTGGTCCCAGAGCTGATGAGCTACAGTCAGAGGGCTCAACTCACCCTGGGACTCAGAGCCAGGGTGAGTAATAAACACCGTTCACCAACACCAACGTGACACTTTGTCACTTGTACTTTTGTCAACAAAACCTCTTGTAACATCTTGCAATCCAATTTAAGGAGCTTTTGAGCAGCACAGGTAATCTATAAACCCGATGTTACGCTAACCCTGCATATCAAATGTTGACACTGGGATTTTTTTTGTTGTTGTAGTTTGAATAGTTTATGCCCGTTTTGAATTTAATGTCAGTAACTCATTTCAAAAAAGTTGAGACAGGGACAACAAAAAACTGGAAAAGTTGTGAAATGCTAGAAGAGCCCAACTGGCTGAACATCTCACAATTAATTATGGCAGCAGGTTGGTAACGTGATTGGACATGAGAAGAGCATTCCAGGGCGGCTCAGTCATTCTGAAATAAAAGATGGGGAAGGGTTCAAGACTATGTGAAAGACTGCACTGAAAAAAGGTAATACATTATATCGTTAGAAGATTCAGAGAATCTGAAGAAAGCTCTGTGCACAAGGAACAAGGCTAACAACCGTTATTGGATGGGTGTACTGATGATTGTGTGGTGAAAACCACTGCCTGGCCTCACAAACACTTCCATAAATCATGGCCTGTGAACCACAAGCGCAAGTGTAAATTCCGCCAGGCAAAGAGGGAACCGTATATGAACCAGATCCAGTAGTGCTGCTGTCCTCTCTGAGCCTGAGCTTATTTAAAATGGGACTCAGGTGAAGTGGAAAACTGATCTGATACTCATCAGATCACGCAATTTGAAATTCTGTTTGGAAATCATGGACGCCTCGTCCTCCGGGCGAAAGAGGAGGGGTGACCCTGTGGCTTGTTATCAGTGCAGTTTAAAAGCCAGCATCTGTCATGGTGTGGGGGTGCACTGGTGCGCATGGCATCATGGGTAAGCTGCATTTGTGAGGGTAACATTAACGCTGAGCCACATGCGCAGGCTTTGGAGCAACATATGCTGCCAGGTAGCCAACATTTTTTTGGGGGAAGCTCTTACTTATTTCAGAAAGACAATGATTCAGAAAGAAGATCTGATGCAGCCGAGCGGTAACCACGACCTTGTCCCAGCTTTTTCTTTGGAAATGTGCTTGTATTTTGATACAGTTAATTACAGGTTTTGGTGCAAAGAAACAGGCCGTTGGTGTGATGCTAGTCAGAATGCTAACTTTATCTGCCACTTTATCTGCTTTGTAAACCACTTGTCCCGTGTTGACGCCTCCCGAGTTTTCTCATTTGCTTGCATCAATAGCAGAGTACGAGAGTACGAGCTGGAGACCTTATTCTGACAGAGCGAACCAGGTCTTGCGTTCAGCAATAACGGGGCGTTCGATCCGGGGCAGACGGTCACTCTGTGCAAGGCGGCAGCCTGCTACACAGCAGCCAATTCTTTGGTTTGATTGTGCAAAACCATTTCCAATATATTTTAAAAACAAGCAAACAAAGAAAAACCTGAGGACATTTTTTTTGGCTTCAAAAAGGGTTTAAAATGGTTTGACTTCTGTTTTAACTTTGAAACTTCTCAAGTCTAAACAACCTGGCTGAATGTGTGTGTGTGTGTCTTCTTGTGTTTTTGTGGCCCCTCAGCTTGTTCTGGAGATGTGTCGAGGTGAGCACCCGGTGGACATGCAGACCATTCAGCCCCATCTGGACAGAATCAAAGCTCCCGTCAGCACGGCCAAGGATCACCATGTGAGTGGACAGACCCCGACGAACAAACAACAGTCCCTGTGCCTGTGCCTACGTGCATGTGGGTGTGTGTGTGGGTGGGTCTGAGTGTTTCATTGTCTCGGTGTATCAGGTAACCATCAACCAGGTGGAGGAATCTGAGGTGAACTTTGTGGAGTTGGTGCATTCGTTGCTGGAGGATCCCGCTGAAAGAAAATATTTTTTCGAGGTGAGACAACACTTCACATCATGATCCCAACTGCTCCTTCACTAAATATTGAGAATATTACCATGGAAACCATCTTTATACATTGATCAGAGATAACATTATAATGCCTAGACGACTGGGTCAGAGCATCTCCAAAAACTGCAGCTCTTGCGGGATGTTCCCGGACTGCAGTGGTTCAGGACCTATCAAAAGTGGTCCAAGGAAGAAAAAGCAGTAAGCAGGTGACAGGGTTATGGGAGGCCAAGGATCCCTGATGCACGTGGGGAGGGAAGGCTGGCCCGTGTGAGCTCCAATAGCTCGTCTGTTGGATCGGACCAAAGTTCTGAAAAAATACTGCTGGTTCTGATAGGATGGTCGGGTGCATGTGCGTGGCTAAGCTGCGGAGCACATGGCACCAGGATGCAGTATGTGTAGACGGAAAGGCGGTGTGATGCTTTGGACGGTGTTCTGCTGGGAAACTTTGGGTCCTGCCATTCATGTGGGTGCTACTTTGACACGTACCGCCTTCCGAAGCATTGTTGTAGACCCTTTCATTGAAAGGGCAGTGGCGTCTTTCAGCAGGATTACGCTGCCTGCCGCAAAGCAAATACGGTTCAGGAATGGTTTGAGAAACACAACCACCAGGTCAAGGTGTTGACTTGGCCTCCGAGTTCCCCGAATCTCAATCCAATCGAACATCTATTTGAACATCAAACAAGTCCGATTCATGGAGGCCCCACCTCACAACTTCCAGGATTTAAAGGATCTGCTGCTAACTTATTGGTGCCAGATATCACAGCACACCTTCAGAGGTCTAGTGGAGCCCGTGCCTCGGCGGGTCGGGGCTGTTCTGACGGCTAAAGGACGACCTAACACATGATTAGGGATTTGGTTATAATGTTAGGGCTGATCGGTGTATCGTAAAATGTTTACTGCAAATGAGACAAGAACTTTATTGCACACGGTAACTCCAGATTCTATGAGTGCCTGCTGTTGCAGCGCAGCGGTCCTCATGCAGCCCGTTAATCCAAGATGACGGGATTAGAAACATCATTTGGCACATTTGTCAGCGAGAACCCGCACGCACAGGAACAGATGAAAAGGAGCGGAGAGGGCCGGGATGTTGCTGTCCTGCCTCTGAGGCGCGTCGCGCTCGGAGACGCGTGCAATGTGGAGCGGTGTGCCGCGGCCTCGTGTGATGGCGCCCCCGCAGCCGGTAAGATGGCCGTGCTCCTGAGCAGAGCCACGCCCCCTCCGCGCCCTTTGTAACGAGCGAACAGCTGCTGAGGCCGCTTGATGTTCGCTGCGCGTAAAGCGCGCCGAGACGAAGCGAGCGCGGGGCCGCTCTCGCAGAGACGCTCTCGCAGAGACGCTCTCGCAGAGACGCTCTCGCAGAGACGCCCCCCCACCGCCCCACTTTGTTTCCGTGCGGCGGGAGGAAGAAGCCTTTCAGCCAAACGCCGCAAGAGTTTGCCCGGCGTTCCGGAGTGAATGAGGTGAAGGAAAACTGGGGCAGAACCCGGGTCGCGCCATTGTTGGATGCGGCAGGGGCCATATCGCTATGAGGACGGAAAATCCTCACAGCGGGGGATGACTGCGATGGCATCGACTCTGATGGGAGCATTTTCGAAATGGGACTCGATAGATGCTTTGTCGCTGTCACGCAACTCTGCTGCGTATAGACGAATCTCAGTCAGTCCCACCAAACGCCCGGCTGGACCAGTCTCGTCGATATCAGATTTTCATCTCCATGTCGGAGGCTCCGAAGGGTCCCTTCATCTCAGCCATTAAGTGTTTGCATCGCTCCGGGGGATTTTTGCGATCTGATTTTGCTCCGCCATCGTCCGCGGACAAAGGGGAGTGACATAGAGAGGGACAGACATTTGCAGCATTTAAATCGGCGCCGAACTGCACTCAGCTAGATGGGCATGAAATTATTCAGACCTCCACAACAAATGCCGTCACACAAATGATCAGCAAGACACCTGCTAGAGGATGCTGTGTACAATCAGGTGCGGCGGCGGATCGGGACGGTTTTCTCATCGGCATCTCATCCTGAACCATCTTTCGTTTAAGCTGCGTCTAAATATGTCTCTCCCTGTTCCTCATCCGCAGGAAATCTTTCCCGTGTACTTTGGGTCGAAGTACGACGCGGCACTGGAGATGCTGCTGTGGGAGTTTATATCAAGATTGGAGGAGCTGCTGCCAGTCCCAGACTTTACACAGGTGCCATACTTTGTACAACAACTGCAGGTTTTTTTTGTTGTTGTCATAATTAGATTTGTGAGGCGGGGGGAGGGGGTGTCAGTTCTGTCGCCATAATTCAGAGGAAATAACGGCTGGAATAGGAAAAGAAATATTCTAAGTGGCAACCTGCTGATTCGGTGGCAACCTTGCGATGTTACCTTTTGGTGCCAATATTGTCTTTTCATTAAGTGATTCATTAACATGATTTTTTTTTTTTTTTTGCTTTAACTTCTAGCATTAAAGGCGTAGCTTTGGCTATGCTCTGCCCTGTTTTTCTCTCTGCTCATGACACCATTGTTAAAATGAACAGCTCTCTGTGGACTGTTTTTCGCCTCTGAGGGGAACTTGTTTTATTTCGGCATCAAAATAGCCCAAACGCTCGAGAGCACGTATCAGCAGGAAACAGCTCTGGCGTTACTCCAAGCTTAGCCGCCTCTCCACGCCGACTATGGCACATCAGCTCATTGCGGGGTCTCATCTGTTTGCACCGCTGACCCACAGACAAACACAGAGGAGGGTTAACTGGGCACAGATGCAACACAGAGTCCCCGTGGACGCCCTCCTCCTCGTCCTCCTCCTCCACCCTGCTCCCCTGTGTCTGAACCAAGCCGTTGCACAAACAACAACTGCAGCGTGACACAGGCAGATCAGTAGCCCCAGATAAGAAATAAAGAAAGCAAATGACGTAGAAACATCCCCCAACGTCGCCGGCACGAGTTTAATTCTCCCGCTCAGCGTAATTTTGCCGTTTCCCACACGGGTCTATCCCCGCATTAGCCAACGCGCGGCCTCTCGCCAGATCGGCGCATGCGTCATTTGAAATGTGTTTGGAATGTGAAAAGGAATGTGCGGCATATTTAAAGCAGAGTGAATAAGTTGTCGCCGCTTCTCAGTTGGCAGCTTTGCTTGGAGACGCTCCATCGTTCCTTGAGGACTGTTTACAATCGCTTTTCCCCCCAGAGGACATGAAGACTGTGCTTGAGCACCACAGAAACCTCGGCCATTTTGAAGAGAAAGGTACAAGTGTCCTCATGTTTTTCTTGTCTCACTTAACAGTTATAATACGAAAACACTAACAATATGCTATAATGCTGAACATTTCTAAGTGATTGTGAACATGCGCTCAGTGATGTAGGTTTAAAAAGCAACCTGCCGCCTGCTGATACATTGTCACTGTCAATTGTAGATCCTCAGTTATTACCGATGGATGACTGCATCCTCACCTCCATGTCCCTGCCTCCCGGGACCAAACCCGTCATGAACACTACCTCCTGCTCACCTGCTCTCAAAGACTCGACCCCTCCGGAGCACAAAGCCCGCCACGATGCCGCCATTAACACAAGCATCCTGGAGAGGGCGAGCAGGAGGAGCTCTGAGACAATCGGACAGAGTCTGTGGGAGCCGAGGCAGCTATTGGCTGGAGGCGGGAAGCGGAGCATCTCTCAGGAGAGGGAAGTGCAAAACTCATTTAACACACAGCCATGCGAAGAAACCATAGACCTCACCACGTCAAGTGAAACAGCAGCCATGGATTCAGCAGCCAATGAGAACAGCCAAAGCTTCAGAGGAGGCCGCGTTCTCAGGAAGAGGAAGCTGAGTGGAGGGGTGGAGGCTCCCTCGAAGCAGCAGCCCATGGAGGCATCAGCTTTCTTGTAAGATCTCCAAGAATGCTTTATGTCTTTATTACAGTCGAGGACATGACAGTTAGAAAGGCACCACCTTTTTTAGTTAATCACTCATTGGACCTTTCTTTGGGTGTTAGCCACGTTTGCATGTCAGCTCAGTAATATAAAGTGAAATATGTCAACAATTTTTGGACAGTTTGCCATAATATTTTGACATGCTCTGTTCCCTTAGGATGGCGCTCACTGATTCTGGTGGTCCGCTGACTTTATGATGTAGCGCCACCTTGAGGTTTTTTTTTAGTTAAATGTAAAAAAAAAAAAAAAAAGTACATGCACGCATGAGTTCACTGCATTGGCTCAGCGCTTCAGCTGTATTTTAGCTGCTACTTAGCAAACGTGAGCATGCACACGTCCTAAATGAAGATGGCGCACATGCCATTGAGCTTGCCGGTGATTCCATATGCGTGTTATCCATTAATCATGTGGCAATTATTCCACATATCACTGATATGGATGTATTCCTTACAGTATATGTCACTTTGTTACTGAAAAGCATCATATCGTGTGACCGAAACAAGCACTTGATCAGATATTGCATGTCATTGATCCATTTGCAGGGATTCCTCAGTGGATGATGAGAATTCAGGTGAATCTCCTCTAATTTCCATATGGGGAGATTATACAGGTGTGTACGATTCATGCATGGATCAGTCCATTCCTGCCTCCATCCGTCCAACCTCAGGCCGGTGACCAAGTCCTCTCATCTCCTCCGTCTTAGACTCTCAGGAAGGTGCTTTCCCGGTTTTAACGGACACAAAAGTTCCCTGGTCGGACGAGGAGACGCTCAACCTGCTCGACATCTGGGGGAAGGACTCGATGCAGCGCGCCTTGAAGGGCTGCCTCAAAAACCGTCACATATTCACTCAGATTGCACAGAAGATGGCAGAGAGGGGCTACATGAGAACGGTGGAGCAGTGCCAGACCCGCATCAAGCGCCTGAAGAAAAGCTTCCGCCAGAAAAAGTGGGTAGTAAATAATTTATTATTTTTTTATTTTGTAGCCGCCTTTTTTTCCACCCGCTTGACCTTCTGTCCAGTAATTGCGGTTTGTCCGATTTTTAGTTTTCGTGGCTGCATTTAAAAAAGGAAGCAAAATGCATGTTACCTTTTCCCTGATCTGACAGCAGAGGGAACTCCAGAGGGGAATATAAATTTCACGAGCAGTTGGAGCGGATACTTGGATCCTCGGCCTCCTCTGCCATTCCTGAGGTCACCTACGACGTCGATGAGGTAATCGATGAGGACGAGTCTCAGGACGGCGACGAGGACTTGCAGTTTCTCGGGCACATCGGTCGACAGGAAATCGGTATGACTCCGCCATCTTGTAAATGCGTTTGTGCCACAAAAGATCCACAAATGAAAATGTCTCTATTTTTAATAGAGACATTTTCATTTGAAGCCTCATTAGGAAGCATTGCTGGGCAACAGTGGCGCCTGTGGATTAGATATCAAAGTGATCAAATGTGCAAGCGGCCTAAAGTAACACATATTAGGGTTTTGAATACATTTCCAGTGCTGGTACATTTAATCACTTTTGTATCTATGTGGAGAGAATTGTCATCATTGTAACATTATTTCGAGGAAAAAACGGATTTTGGCACAAGACAAAGATACTAATAAACAAACTTTTTTTTTTTTTAATGAGGTGAAAAGGCTTTTGGTTCCTTTTGTGAGCTAAAAACTGGCAGTGGATCTGACTCATGTAAGGATCCGCTCTCCCTTTTTCCTGCTCCCTTTGACCTTCGTCAGTGTCTTCTTAGGTCTTCTTGCGTCCTCCATAATATCTCTACCGAGGATTCCCGGCTAGCTTCTAGTGCAGTGAAGTGTTATGCGTCGCTCGCTTGAGATCCAGACCCACTCAGCTTAAATTACATAGCGCAAAACCAGTCATTCAGAGCACTGAGACTGGACAGCAGAGCCGCCGTTCTCCCGAGTTACGTCTCAGAGATGATTCCATAGCTCTTATTTCCAGGTAAAATTATTGCTTGTTGTGACTTTAATTCTGAGAAAAATTAGAGCATGTGTATTTATGAGATCTTGAAAGTTCTCTGCATTTGTTCGATTCCAAATCCGTGTCCTCTGTTTAATTCGAAAAGGGGCATGAAACATTTACACGTGCAATAATCAGGAGTCTTTAACAGGCAAATTAGACTTTTCCAAGTTAAAGTGAGGTCAAAGGGATGATTAGTGCAACGCTCGTACAGCATAGACACACGATAATAGCAAAGAGGAACTAAACTCAAAGAGCATTAATGTCACTATATTAATCTGATCTGGATTCCATGGCCCCATTTTATAATCTCCACCAATTTCATTAACAACCGCACGATAGTTTTTGCTTGACCGTGATTAAGCAAAAAACTAGCGTGCCTGCTGACAGACGAGCCGACGCACAGAGCGACAGATGCAGATGAAAACACCGCCTTGTCAAAACGCTTCTTCACATGAGCTCCAAAAGAGTTCAACG
>CAAKHG010014123.1:2250-14007 GCA_901007715.1 Dactylopterus volitans
CGTCGGATTAAGGCAATAATTCGTTTTTTTTCGAGTGTCATGTAAACGTACTGACTGTTAATATTACTGTCGTTGATGTCACTGTGCATTTCTTTATCCCCAATGCCCCAACCCTTCTCTCTCTCTCTCTCTCTCTCTCTCTCTCTCACTCCATTTCTCCGTCTCCGTCTCTCTCTCTCTGTCTCTCTCTCTCTCTCCCTCCCTCCACAGAAGCCGTGCTCGGATGCTGTAATGCTGTCGGACCGGCGTTCGGCGCGCGCCACCTCAAACACACACACACACACACACACTCGCACGCACACACACACACACACACACACACAGACGTAATTCGGGACATGTCCACTCCCCCCTTGTCCCCAGCACTTTTTCCAAAGGCAGTTTTGGTCCCCTTCTTTTCTTTTTTTTTTACTGTTCAAAAACAACGTTTCGCTCCATTAAATGGAGACTCGGTGAGGCACTAGGACCGGCCGGAAAGCGCCGGCCGAAGCCTGTCTCTCTCTTTTTATTATAAGACCAGCCCACAAGCTCGCCGATTGGCTCCGGCCGCTTCTCGCCAGCGTGTGATTGGCCGCCCCCGCTGTCGATCCATCTGGTTGTAAACAGCGCCTGCGAGTTGCGCCGCCGGTGGCTTTACGCGTGTCGGGCTGCGCGTCCGTCCGCCGCCGTTGGAGTTGTTAACGTGTCAAGGCGTTTGTCCGCGACAGCTACACCGATTTCAGTATCAGCGGTTTCGTTTTACATCGGCATTTGAATGTGCGCCTGCGTGTGTGCGTGCGTGCGTGCGTGCGTGCGTCTGTATGTGTGTTTGGTATTTGGGCGCAGCCAGGTGGCAGGATGGCTAAAAAAAGAAAAGTGGGCATGGGAGACGTATTTAGAAGTTACTCAGAGGAACATATTACACCCCTGAGCGACCCCCTGCAACTCCTCCCCTCATCCATCAAAAAAAACTCAGACTCCCCTCATTCAAAAACACACTAAAAACCCACCTTTTCAAACTGGCCTAAAACACCTTACCCCTACACAACCGGCATCTCAGGCACCTTTCACTCAGTATTATTATTATTAATAATTATAGTAGTAGTAATAGTATTTTTTTTCTATTTTATGTGACTTTATGTTAAACTCAAGTAGTGCAATGTATATGTTCATATCATGCAATTGTTTTATTCTTGTAAAGTGTATGAGTTTTTTTGAAAGCGCTGACAAATGATGTGTATCATTGTTATTATAACTGTAGAGCCTCAAAAACACAGAATCACCAAAAAAAAGCTTATATTCAATGCCAAAGATTTGATTTTTATTAGTTTCATGTGTTATTTGCGTGTCGAAAAGCAGCAACTGTTTTAAAGAAACCAACAGTAAAATGCAATAAAGCCTTGGATTACAAATGCGATTTTATACATTCATATTGTTGGTGAATAAATTACATAGACTATAACCGTACCATCAAAATCCATGATAGTAGCGTCCCAAATTGGCCCACTGTTCATATGTCATGCATCAATATATTTTTGTCAGGTGACAGTTAGCAGAGATGCAGAGGGAGATGGAGGAGGAGAGGCTGGATTAGATGGAGGAGGAGAGGCTGGATTATGTTAGTCATGAGTTTGAGCATTGTGTCAAATGTTAGGGTGATGACAATGAGTATAACAATGGTTGACCGATGCGGCTTTGAAATCGGAGCTTTCGGAGGTTCATAAACCGTGCGCCTATGTATTTTATCAGGTGACAGAAGCAAACTGGCCAGGTGGAGATGCTGGTAGAGAGGCAGGAGACCGACAGGTGGAGCATTGGCTTGCAACAATGTGATAATAAGAGTAAATATAGCTAATTAGTTTAAGGCTGGTGTACTAGAGGGTCTAAACATGTGTAATTGTGTAAATGTATTACACTTGTGGCCAAATGGATATTGTGGTAAGAAACAGTACGGAGCAGTGAGTTCATGAACAGGGTCAGAAACTCAACATAGGGAGGGGGGGACATAAGCTAGGTTATTTTGCAATATTCTTTGTCATTATTGTAATTAACTGAATTATAAATGGCTCATGGATATTCTACCTTTTGTGATGCTTATCTGAGCTGGATCAGCAGCAGCAGGGGGGTCACAGCGGATGCTCGGCCAGTAAAGGAGCACAGGATGGAAGAGCAGGGACAGATCAGATAACTGAGCCATATCAGCCCGATCCCAAAGAAATAGCAGTTTCATTTCATTTTCACATGTACCCGTCTTTGATAATCCATCCATTTATATGCCTCTGAGTTTAACTATACTCAAAATAATTCCGAATTTCTGGTTATTTTTACTCAAAAACAAGGTATGATGTTATGTAAATGAGGTCTATTTATCACACATTCCAAAAATAAGTGTAAAGTTGGTGGTAATGAGTTGGAGTGAAGTTGAACAACAAGGTGAAATACAGAATTGGGTGATAATTTTATGCTACATGCTTTACAACCAGTCAAGCCACAAAAGGAACAGTGAACTTAGAACTAGCAATAGAAAACTACAATGAGAACAGTAACTGAAAAGCAACAATAGAAAACTAGAGGAACCACTAGAAACACAGCGAACTGACAGAGTTCGAGTTTTATTAAAAAGTTTATTTTTTTGCATACTTGTCTGCAAAATTTCTGCCTGTGACAACCTTGTATTTAAAGGCCTCTCGGCTGTAGTTTTATACATATTTTGGACTCCATATTGCTTTGAGTTGTCGGCTAGATATCGTGGCGCGGTTCAAGCAGTTCAAGCGTGACCCCCACCGCCGTACTGCAGCCGGTGATGCCCTCCTCTCCCCGCCACGCCTCTGAAATCAAAGTTTCGTCCGTGCCAACACAAACACACACACACACACACACACATAAGGCACATTATGTATCGTTGATAGTTGATACCATAAAGATAGCTACGCAGCTTTTAAAAAGACTTTGGACTGCATAACGTACAGTACATTCGTGAGTGATGATCATTACACTTTAAGATTATACCATGGTGTAATGGATGGGAGCCGACTGTATAGTCACCTCAGGATAATGGAAGTTAGAAAATGGTCCTCAGTGATATAAAAACAAACGCGTAAATAGGCCACACCATGCAAGCACCGCGATGGTTCACGGGAAGTACCTGTCACCGAAACACTGCAGGTATGTCTGCACATAGACTGTATGCATGAGTATCCAGTCATGGTTTATTTCAGGGTCAGACTGGGGGAGGAGGCTTTATCTGAACGCAGAAAATTGTAGTGTATGGATAAAAACTGTAGGCAGTAATGATGATTGCTTCCTGTAGTGTATGTGATGATTGCTTCCTGCAGTATGCGAGGGACGGCCTCCGATTCAATTTCGTAATGTGTATAGATTATTGTTGTGAAGTTGATCTGCAGATTAATGCCGTGCTTTCGGTATGGGAGACCACCACTAAGCTGATGACGCCGTTCCAGGTTTTTAGAGGCTCAGATGAGGCGTGTGTGAGTGCGTGCGTGCGTGCGTGCGTGCGTGCGTGTGTGTGTGTGTATGTGCATGTTCTCCATATATCACACCCCTTGGCATCTATTAAATCACAGAAGATAGCTGACAACCCGGCTGCAGCTTTAAATCTGGGTCGGGCTGAGTTGAAGAAAAAACAAAAACAAAACAAAACAAAAAAACCCCAAAACAAACAGTCTCTAAAATAAAAGCTTCTAACCCAGACCTCCTCAAAAACTGGGATGATAAGTACAGTGACAGATATTCACGACTGAGTGCATGAACTCGTCTACTGTGTCTAGATCCAGGAACGCGGCTGTCATTACATCAAAACAACACCAAGAGGCGGATGTTTTACACAGAGAAATGCAGAGTGGCAGTTCCGTTAGAACACAGCTCCTTCTGTATCTGGCGGCTCATTGACTTTGACCTCCGACCTCAGTAATATGACCAGGGGCTTTGAGAGGGCTGAGCCTGCACCAGGCTCAAAACACATAAGCACTGCCTTTTATGCATATGCTGAGCGGCCCTTTTCCTCCCTCTTGCTCTCAGAGGCGCACACACAGCCCACACAGCAGCAGCTAATTTATTCAGAACATGGGAAACCGTCTGAAAACCTTTACCCTCGTGTTGATCTACAGGACTGAGCGTTCTATTCAAAAGAGGGGAGGGAGGGCTGCAGTGATACCTGACCCTGAGGGAGGTAGGGGGGGGGATTTCATTAACACACATACACTACACACAGAGCCAGAGGGCTGCGCGAAACTTAATCAGCACACCGGCACTGTCCACAGCAGATTCGGAGAACGAGGAGGGAATAAATGAGAGGGAAGGTGGGACGTAGTGGTGGCAGATCTGGAGAGGGAGATAAAGGAGGAAGCGGGGAAGAGGCAGGGCAAAAAGAGGGGGACGGGGAAGCCGGGATAGAGGCGCGTTTGTGTGTGCGAGTCAGTGCTGACGGGAAACGTTGACAGCCCTGTTTGGAACAGTCGAGGTTATATGTGCGCATGATGAGGCACTGAGCCCCACCACACCCAGCGCCCACCACTGCCGCCGAGCCGGAGTCTCTTATGTGAGCTTAATAAGAAATTTCAAGAGGCCGCTTTTACTTAAAAGGCAAGCAGGTCATCGGGCAAAGCAAAGAACAAAGGACGAATGCAAATACCGCTGGAAAGAGATGAAGCTGCTCGAATGTGCAAGAGGAGATGAGGATTCACTCTGTGAATGTTACAACAAGTATGCAGTCTGGCAAAAAAAAAAAAAAAAAAAAAAATCAAGCAGCTGTGTGAGAATTAGCGTCAAAGCAGCTCCACCTACGTTTCAGTGACCTTTGTGCAACCAGAAGACCAGTGACAGATGGAAGTTCATATTGATTTAACAGTTCAAGGTTTGGCCTTCTGGTGCTAAAACAGAAGGAGCAGTAGTCTATATAATTTTTTATACATATATATGCAAATCTGTGGATATAAAATTCCAGGAATTGAAATGGTGAAATAATTCACATCAGTGTAGAACTCATTTATGCTTTAACCATAAAAAAAAACAAAAAAAAAAACCAACTCTTTCTACTTTTGCATGACAACTTGCCAAACTCCATCAGCTAATAAATATGTGACATGATCAAAAAGCATCAGAAAAGCTACTAAACAGACACGGTGGTGCGATTGTTCAGGCTCCAGAAATAATCAAATCAATGCAGATCTCTAAGGACAGGCTTGTTGTGAGCTTTTTTTTTTTTTTTTTTTTTTTTAAATTAATTGCAGAGCTTGTCATTCACGCCGGGGCTGTCTCAGTCAAAACAACAAGACACAGCTTATTGATTCTGAAGTTGTCATCTTGTCCTTTCAACTTTTCTTGTCTTGTTTTGCATTAAAGTTTTATTCATGTTTTGTTTTTTTCCCCCAATGAAACATGTTATTTATTTCAGATGAAATAACTGCAAGAGTTAAGTAATGTAAAGTTATCTCGCTAACTTACCATGGACTAACAATCCCATGCATGTGACGAATGCTCCTGAAGCAATATAACGTAGCTAAGCATTGGTTTTGAGCCACTTTTAGCAGCACATCAATCAGTATTGAAACGCCATCAATAAATTATGTCTCTTCCTGGATTACTATATTGCAGAAATGGAACGCAATCGATGAAAAAACTATGCGAGGTAGCAGAGAAACGATGGAAGGATGTGAAGGGGATAAGGCAGCCCGGATTGAACATTGCTGGAAACATTTGGGATAATGTGCACAACTCATCAAAACAGACATTCTACCGCAGAGATGTTTCGGTGGCGCTATAAGAAGGCGATTGAAACACTTTTCCTAACTACAGATGAAGTCGCTCCATATCCGTGGGAGGAGAGCTCTTTAAATAATTGTTAAGTATAACAGGAAGCTGTTGTCATGTTGTTTATGTGGCTCTGGAGTGGTTACACCCACATTTGTGATGCAACATTATAGACAGAGAAGCCAAATAGGATTACGTGATAGTCCACAGTACAGAGGCTTATAACAATGTTCTGTTATTGCTAGACTGAAAGAAATCACGGGCTCCTGGTGAAACAAGACTTCATACATTCAGAGTAAAATAGAACTGAATAAAATGAAATAAAATAGTCTACTGATCCCCCGAGGGGAAATTGCTACGTTATAGCTGGCTTGGAGTAACTGTCTCGCGCTATGAATTATAAATGATAAATAGTTACTATGACTGCATAACCGCAGGTGTGCAGGTACAGAGCTGGAGGGGGGAAAGCAGAGAAAAAAAAATATATGAATAAAATGAAGAGATTTAGAGCTCAGGCCGATTCTAGACGGGATCAAACAGCTGACCCCTGCTGTGCCTCGACGGCGTCATCGTCCCGCAGCCTTCTGACGCTGAATAATTCAGCCCATGACAAAGAGGAGTGGAGGGGCCTGTTAGCAGTGTGGACGACCCCGCAGAGGTCAGAGTAATGTCGCGGCCCGCCGGCGTCTACTGCATGCCCGCTGATTGCACCCTGACAGCTCAAATGGAAGATGTAGCGAAGCGTGTCCGGCAAGAGGGGGGTTGGGGGTCTGCTGCGTTCAACAGCAGCAGACCCAGTCGACATCTTCCTCCTCCCACCAACGCCACCCCCACCGCCCCCTCTGCAAGTGCACAGGGAGAAAAGGGACCTTTTTTTGGGGGGGGGGGATTCTTGTAAAATGATGGCCACTGGCTTTGGTGACACACCGTACTAAAAATTAATGAGCTATTTTGTCACCTGCAGTACATGCTTTTCAAAATCTGTGGCAAAAAAACAAAAAAACACTCATGTGTAAGGGTATTATCACATCGTACAAGCACCGTTCAGAATGGTGCTTCTAGAATAATGGAAAATGACAAATACTGTTCTTTTTTTTTTTTAGTCATTCTAAGTCAGTAAAAAGTAAATTATGGGCAAAAATAATGTTGTGAATCATCAGTAACTGGATTGCTTCCGTGAAAGCTTTTATGGTCTTATTCAAACTTGCCAAACAGCGGACACATTATATCAGAAAGTGATAATGGATAAGCCATTGTATAAACGTGTCAATAACGCAATAAAAAACAAACAAAGGAACAAGAGTGAGTCAATCGGAAGACCGGAGCGTAACACGCGATACTGTCCATTCAGCAAAGTGACATGCCATTGTTATTGCTGACCCACGAGCCAATAAAAAAAACAAAAAAACCATTCATAATGTCAGCAAGGTGTCGAACAAGTTATGGACAAACTACACGGCTCGTTATAAAGAGGATCGATGAAGAGGAGGCGGCATTACCCCGTCAAAGTCGGCTGTTCCTCCTTGTAACGACCCATATGGAGGGGACAAAATCCTGCAGCACGGGTACCAAACGCCATACCTCATTAAATCATTACACCCCTGAGTCCAGATCATTACTCAAACAATCTGCCTGTCATGATCCAGCAAGCATCATCAGAAAAAACATCTCGTCGGTTACTGAGGGATGCAAGTAGGCTGCCGCTGACTCACAGCTCATCTCCGCTGGAACTGACAAATAGTGCAAAAGAAAACAACCGATGATGCACAGGGATCAAATCTTGAGGAGGAAGGGCGCGGACCACCACCGGAGAGGGGGGGGGTGGGGTGCTCACATAGTGATGGCTATCAGTTTGTTCATTTTTTGTGTTTGTTTGTTTGTAAATATCTAGATGAAATTACATTTGCGAGCATGTATACACCGGAAAAATAAAAAGGAAGTGAAGTGATGTTTATTCCATCATCAGAAGCTGAAGTTGCTGAGAGATGGGGAACGGGCATGTTGAGATTCTTGTGTTCAGTTGTTCTGACTGTTTTGATTTGTTTTGTTTAGTCCAACATGTTTGAAATAAACATGTTCATCACGGCACCTGTAAGCGGGTGCGATATGCAAGGCATCATGTGAAAGTTTTTTTGTTTTTTTTTTCCCCCTCAAAGTTGAGAGACAGGAAAAACGGGCTAGCGTGAGGATTTGAGTGATGCTGACAAGGGTCACGCTGTCATGGCGGAGACGACTGGGTCAGAGCATCTCTTTGACGGGTATGGGGAGTGAAGGCTGGCCCGTGTGGTCCGATCCAACTGCGGCTCAATTTGCTGAAAAAGTCAATGCTTGTTCTGGTAGAGAGGTTTCAGGATACACGCTGCATCGCAGTTTGCTGTGTGTGAGCAGCGTCGTCGCAGACCGGCCAGGCTGCCTGTGCTGACCCGAAAGCTGCCAACAACGGACACGTGAGCACCAGAACTCGACCGCAGAGCAATCGAGGAGGGTGGCCCGATGAATTGTGTTTTCTTTTGTGCCGCGTGGCCGGCTGGGTGGTTGTGCATCACTTTCCTGGGGAACACAGGGCACCTTCGATGCACTGTGAGGACGTATGAGAAGCACGTTCTGCTGGGGAATTTTGGGGTCCTGCCACGTTGCAATTACATAAGCATTGTTGCAGACCGCTTGCACCCTTTTAATGGAAATGGTGTTTCTTGATGGTAGCGGCCTCTTTCGGCATCATGACGCCACAAAGTGAAAATGGAGGAGGGGCGGTCTGAGGAACACAACAACCTGTTCAAGTGGCTGACTTGGCCTCCAAATTCAGTCAGTCGAATCGAACATCTGTTGGATGCGCTGGGCAAACAAGTGTGACCCACGGAGGCCCCACCTCACAATCTACAGGCCTTGTAGGATCCTATGCAAACATCTTGGCGCCAGATACCACAGCACACCTTCAGAGGTCTAGTGGAGCCCAGGCCTCAATGGGCCAGGGCTGTTTTGGTGGCAAAACCGAGGTGAGCGGTTACCATATTACGCAGATGGTCATAACGTTATGGCTGATATGGTGTATTTATAAGAAAATCCTCCAATGTGAGAGGCAGTTGGGTCATAATCCAGGTTTTTCTCCAATGATATTCTCAAGAAAAGTGAAAAAGGCCGCCGCTCATCCGAGGCAGAGGGCGTCGAAGTGGTGCTGGAGCTGAACTTAGAAGACAACGAAACAGCAGCCGCGCACTCAAAAACACACTGTGCATATATCAAAAACACACTGTGCATATATCAGTTTAATACAAGCTTCCAGGTCAATTGTGACCTTCGTGAAGAAAGAGCCCGAAGAAGGTCGCAATTGACCGGAAGCTTGTATTAAATTGATACATGCACAGTGTGTTTTTGAGTGTGCGGCTGCTGTTTTGTTGTTTCCCGATGATATTGGGAGAATGATTCCTATTATGACTGAGGATTAAGGGCCAGTTGTTTCTTGATAAAGCATCAAAATGTGTTTATTCAGAGCTGGAACTCATTACTGAGTACACTGCTGCATCAGGCGGCTGCATTGGAAACATATATAACAGCTCAAATTTCAATCAGAACTTGAAAATACTGTTGAATGACATTTAAGAGTTCCCTTTTTGTTAAAAAAAAGCTGAAAAATCTAATTCTGTTTTGTCCCTCCACCCCCTTTTAAACTGTTATTACTCTGTCAAAACACACAGTAATACTACATGAATGTTATATATTGAAAGTTCAAGCTGTCTTGGAAAAGGGTAAAGAGCTCGCATAAATTGCACCTTTCTCGACAGTTCTACAGCCAAAATAAAAAAAAAATAAAAAAAACTAAGTCCAGGCGCACAGAAAATGGCTGAGGGCATCATATTTTTTGAAAATGCTGCCTATATGATCGGGACTGGCCAGCTAAGATGATGATTTAAAAAGGCTCTCTGTCTGATTACATCTAAGGTACTTCTATTTGATCTTTACGACGTTTGCATCATAATATTTTCTGACGCTGCGCTATAAAACCAAGCACAAGTCGATTTAAGATTTTATCCAGCTCATCGGCGCACGCCACTGCTGCGTCTGCTCCTTAAAGTTATTTCATTGTTGCATCATGTCTGCAGATTAAGTTTAAAGGTCTGGACCGCTTTAAATAAAAAGGCCTGGAATTTTTTTCCTCTCGAATTTATTTGTCGCCAAATTAAAATAAAGCAAAAAAAAAAAAAAAAAAGACAGCCAACTGCAGTTGCGGCTAATCAACACGCGGCGGCGGTAGCGGGCGGCGGGGAAACGTCATCACGTCGTCGACCTCACAAACATGGCGGCGGTCGCGCACGCAGGTCTGAGTCTGCTTGAGAGGAAACTTCGCTAAATTCAGCCTTCGTCGGCCAGGCGGTGGGACTCGCGGCGGAGGCGCGGGGGGGCGAACAAAATGGAGTCGGACAGGCCAGCCAAGGTTTGCCAGCAATATAACCTGACTTTGTTCTTCGCGTCGTGACGCGACCTGCATCCGTAACGATGGCACCGGCGCCGCGGCTGCAGCTTTTAACCCCCGACGACCGGTCCCGTCCGCGGGTTCACGCCGCCGACCGACCGACCGACCGACCGACCGCCGGCTGTTTTTTGTGTGTTCTTTTGCCAGCTGGAGTTCGCGGTGGCGATGACGTGCGCGGGCTGCGCGGACGAGGTCCGGGCCGCGCTGGAGGGGAAGCCAGGTGAGCGGGGCGCGGATGTGGCTGCCCGCTGTCGCCGCTCTCCGCAGCGGTTGCTACATTCTTCACCCGAAGCTGGCAGTTGTTTGGTTTTGTTTTTGTTTTTGTTTTGTTTTTTAGCAGTGTTTCGGAATTATCTCAGGTTTGCAGCACTCGACCCGTTGCGACGGATTACATCAGTTTTGCCTCCAACTGCTGCTTCTTTTTTAACCTGATATCGTCTCGTGCATGCCAGTAGCTTCTATTTAAAAAAACAACAACTGTTATTTAAAAACAGTTAGAAATGTTTAAATTCTCCATGCCACATCTACGAAACTTTTTTTGTTTTGTTTATGTAGCAGATAAAGGCTTTAATTTACAAATGTTAACGCACAGACCAACATTCAAGTCGTGTTTGTGTGTCAAAAATTTACTTGAAAGTTTGAGAGCCGAGTCGAGTAGTTCTTGACGTCTGCACGCAGGCAGTGTGTTAAAAACTTCGGTTTACATGCTAGACTAGTTTGTTGTGCAGATTTTACTCAGTGCTTTTTTAAGAGGGAGGCTCCAACTATGATCATTTTAAAGTGCATTTTCAACTAAAAGAAAACTCACCTGGGAACGACCACGGCGGCCGTGTAATAGCAACTCCCGTGTAAAAAAAAAAAAAAAACGTTTTCTCCTTCCAGGATCTCCCCATAACAAACATGTAGTTCTCCGAGAAGCTGTCTCCAAAACGTAAAGACGAATCTGAACAATAACACAAAGTTACATAAAAAACAGCCGCATCCTAAAGATGGTAAAAGACAAAAACAGAAACAAAGTTCACCTTGTATGCATAAACCACAAACGCACACATGATAACTAATCATAAACCTCAGAAAGTACAGGATATTGGTCGTTTTACCGGCGCTCTCGCGGTTGCAGGGGTGCAGTCGGTCAGCATCGACGTCGGCAAAGAGGAGGTGCTGGTGGAGTCGACCCTGACCAGCGCAGAGGTGCAGACGCTGATCGAGAGCACCAAACGCAGGGCCGTGCTGAAGGGCATCGGGGGGCCGGGGCAAGGTGAGCAAGCGCAAGCGTGCGCCCGAGTTCGGAAGCCGGATGTTCTCTGCTTCCAGCTGAAATGTGTCCATAGAATTTAGGAGTGGCATCAAAAGTCTGCTCAGATTATTTATTTTTTTTCTTTTCCTGAGTTTGCCAAACTGTTTCCCTAAAATGCTCAAAGTTCACAAACACGACTGATACAGAAAGAAAACGTGAACCGGCGTGAGGCAAAGATGCCCGTCAGCTTTGCCTTGGTGCACCGCTCTTCTGAACGCTGGTCCGCCCTCACACACAAACA